>JZKD02S2187456.1:18913-51398 GCA_000966675.3 Picea glauca
ACCCTGCACACTCAATAAAACTGAGTCAATAGCACCTGTCTACATAAAATAATAACACATCAAGTCATCTGTCAATCACATTATAATCATATAAAAAGGTCTAACATCAACAAGGATCCAGATCACTTGCGAGCAAGTGTCCTCAAATAATAAGAGTTCTCGGTGCGCCAGAGTGGGATGTTACACATGGTGTTCCTCAAAGGATCATATTCGATTGAGGATCGGTGTTTACAAAACAATTTTGGACTAATTTCCAAGAGGCCTGGGAACCCAACTTAACTTTAGTATCACGTATCATCCTGAGACAGATGGGAAAAAATAAAGAAAAAAACAAATCTTGGAGGATATGTTGCATATGTATGTGATGGACCAACAAAAGTGGTGGGAAGAGTTCTTGCCACTGGTAGAGTTTGTGTACAACAATAACTATCAAAGCACCATTAAGATGGTGTCATTCGAGTTTCCTTACAAGAGACTGTGTCGGATGCCTTTGAGTTGGGATTGAGTTCAAGATAGGGTCTTGGTAGGACTAGAAGAGATCCTAGAAATGGAAAAACAAATGAAAACGATAATACAAAGGATTAAAGAAGCGCAAGATCGACAAAAGAGTTATGTCGATGCGCATCGTGTTGACTGTAATTGTGAAGTCGGTGATTGAGTCTTCTTGAGGGTGAAATTGCATAAGATTTCAATCAAGTTTGGAAAGGGTGATAAAATCTCTCCTAGGTTTGTGGGACCTTTTGAAGTTGTGGAAAATAAAGGGCTCGTGGCCTATCAACTAGCTTTGCCTGATTCTTTGAGGTGTATGCATGATGTTTTTCATGTATCTATTTTGAAACAATTGTCAGTGATCCTACACGTCATTGACATGAGTTTTTTGTAGGTGTCATACGAGGGTGCACTCATAGAGGAGCCAATGCACATTATGGACCATCGCATTTGATATCTACAACATCGAACAATCGATCAACTCAAGTTCCAATGGGAAAATTATAGTACACACTCGAGTACCTGGGAGGATGCATATGATATGTGCTATCAGTTTCCATATTTGTCTGATAATTAAACAGTTAGGTGTTTCCATATGCTTTATTTATTGCATTTATACATAGTGAAACTTCAGGATGAATTTTAAAACAAGAGGGGGTGTATGTAACATCCCGCTCTTGCGAACTCTTGAGATTGACTTATTCTTTGAGGACACTTGCGTGCAAGTGATTCAATTTTAGTATATGGTTGTCTGATCACTTATGATTCTGAAGATGATGTTGATGGATTATGATATTATTTTATTTGATATCTATGTATTGAAATATGTTATTGATGATTTTCCCTTGAGTGTGTAGGACACTTGATAGGTTTAGGATGTCGATGGCATAAATGGACCTCCTTGGACTCCAAATCGAGTCAGGGAAGGGATTGTATTATTTTGCGTATTTTATTTATGCATGTGTTACATATGATCCGGTATATTACGATGTTGTTATGGATCATTGAAAGTGTTTGTTGATGGATGGATGCCTACGATTGCTTGATAATCAGACTCACATAAGGAGTAAAGGGTCCATGCACATCAACCTGATATTGAGGGAGAGGTATCACATAAACCTTGTTATAACCTACTAGCACTCGCACTGTGGCACAAACTATAGGTTAACGATTACCTAGTTTTAGATATCTAGGATGCCATGAGGGAAGAGTGATACAGTCACTCACGAAGATTCTAAGGGGCGCAAAATAAGGAAGGGTCCTTATTCCTTAGAGGCCCTTAGTCTCTCACAATGTCGATTGAATGGAGTATTGAGTCCAAGAGTTGAACATCTACCAAAACTAGTCAAAGGTGAGTGGCACCCTTGGAGCACGCAATGTGTCTTGAAGGGAATGCTGTGTAATTAAAATTTTAATCAAAGGCGAGTGGCACCCTTGGAGAAAAAAGTGCGTCTTGAAGGGCATGTTGCAGTAAAAAAAAAAAAGTCAATGAATCTAGGTGTCCTAGAAAACTTGAGCTAATGTTAAACCTTAAAATCTTGATCACCTACCGAATTAATTAATGGATTAATTAATTAACTAAAGAATGAGTATATTAAACATTATCCCTAAGGGTCTAGGAGTTTGCAAATAAACATTTAACTAAGATTAAGTCTAAGTGAGTGACAAGACTATATACTAAATTTTTAAATTTATGATGAGGGGATGAAATTTATTAAATTAAGAATCAATGAAAATAAAAATAAATCCTAAGGAGTGATTAATAAAATGGTGCAAGTAAATGCCAATTTAGAAATTAAAACAAGAAAGGAATAAAGCGTACAAGAAGGGGTAGGCATAGAAAGGTATCTAAAGTCTAGTCTAACTAGAGAAGTTTCCTATTTCAACTCAACTCCAGTTTAGAAATGCGTCCATCGTAAATGGTAAATAAAGGGAATAAAGAGACCACTAGGAGTGATTTTAGGAGTGCCTTCAGGATGGATGAGAGAATTTGACATTAATTAAATTAAATGGTGGATTTATTGGTGCAAGTAAGGGAATGGGTGACAAGCGTACGAGGGGAATAATTCCTAATAATTTTTTAATAAAATGAATTAAATGTGCAAATGGAAAGTGGTCACTAAGGAAATTCTATAAAACAAATGCATGAGAGAATGATTGGATCATGACTGGTATGAGTAAGGTTATGTTGCAGACATTTTGATTGGTTTTACTTGTGAGAGTTGGGATACCTAGCTCGAGAGAGATAGTGGTGGCTCTACCTTGTGAGGCGATCTAGGAGATATAGTATTCTGGTTCTGTTGTGTGTGGCCCTTTTGTGGCTCGGGGGGATAAGAGGGAAGAAGAGTACCCCTATCGTTGGCTGGGAGGTACCGATAAAGTTTTCATGGTTAGCAAGCAGGGAAATGGACGGAGCGCAAGTGCGGGAGAACATCTTCGACTTCTCATCGATAGTTACGGTATTTTATTAAGTTTGTAATTTTTAAGAAGTTGAATGTTCCATATGTATTCTCTAGTATTATTTTGATAAAGGGATACTTTATTTTTTATATTGATTGGGCAATTTCTTGATGGGTTTTTGTGTAAAAGATTTCCAGGTTGTGTTGTCATTAATTTCTCTCAACTAAGCATATGGAAATTTGTTCTAGCTCTCATTCTTATCGCCAACCCTTGATTCCTTGTTAACAACCATCCAATATTCCCCTTGGGAGTTGAATGTTTTGGACCACTACCCCTATATTATTTTGTCCAAATACCAATCTTACATGGTTGTTGCCTTCGTCTCACAATTCAGGGTTTTAATTTAGATTCTCATATTTCATTGTTGCCGAGTGTTAGATCTGTCATAGAATTCCTTGACTGGGATTACAATGTTCATTGAGTACCCGTAGAGACCTCTTTCGCCCAACATTATTTACTCTATGCTTAAGTCTAACCAGTGAGGTTAGGATTAAATATCCTCCCCTCTTAGAATGCAGATCTACGTGTCCTCCCTTCAGAATTTTTGTTGTCCAAGAATCTACTTAACAAAAATGCAGGAAGAACTATTGGAATCCGTCCTTGACACCTATTTTTTTGAGCCCTCTTGGTCACGCCCCAAACTTTTAAAAACGGAGTACAAAATTCCTGAAATTGTGGAGATGGTGTTTTGTAATGAAACCTTCAGATTTAGTTCTCTTCGGAATTTGAGGGTCGAAGGTCCACGATCGATATTCATTTCATCGAACAGTTAATTGTTTACCCTTAGAGATTTTAATTGTCTGGGATCGTTGTTTAATGGTTGTCTTCCTTCTTGGGAATTTTCCCCGTGCTCTACATTGTAAAAGAATGTGGTTCGTTTCTATAACTATTTTCATTTTTCTTCTTCTTGGCGAGATCTGATTCGTTTGAGTTTGAAGGAATTGGAATGACAGTTCAATTCGATTTGGGTCTGAACTGGTTTTGAACCTTGTTGAGTGCGCCCCTCTCCCAGCTCCTTGCATTGACAGATCGGTGTTCATAAGGAACCTTTCCTCAGCAGAATTCTTCTCCTTAACCAACATTTTGCATGATCCTTACCCCAAGTTTTTCACCTGATTTTACCCAGCGGATTTGATGGAACTTGACAGGCGTTTTGAAGCGAGACTTTACTTACCGAACCGTTCAACCTTCTCTTCATTTTGCAGGGAACCTACTCAAATATTTTGCATGAGGTTTTCGTCTGAACGTTGTCCCTGGTCAACGAATTTTCATGCTCCTTTATTACCATAGCAATTCACAAAGCCTTATCCTGAGCATCCTCCTGCTAAGAACGTTTTTCTTGCATCTTTACTACTTTAGGAAAAATCGAGGAACCTTCTACGTCCCAATACTGTCACCTTGTAGAATTATAGTGATAAGGAAGTGTTAAGTGGAGTAATTAATTACTAGCACAGCCGCTAATACAGCAGTTGGAGAATGTCGAAAGGTATAGACTGGTAAAGAATTTATTTAATTTTATTATTGATTAACAAATAAATGGTTGTCCTTCATTTATCGGGTGTTAATATTTTAATTTTTGTTAATCATTTACGTGGCAATCAGTTAGCTATCAAAGTAATTTTTAAATATGATTAGGTAAATGTAAAAAAGTAAACACATAACTGGATGTCTTTATAATAGCTAGGAAGTTAATGATTGAAATCACAACCATTTATTTTGTGTGACTACTAAGAATATTCCAGCCATATTTAATCATGTCCATAGAAAACTTATTAAACACTAAACCCCTATTAAATCTGCCCATTGTCAATAGGTGTACGCCTTTCAACATAAATATATCTGAAAGTGTTGGTTGCACCCTTAATCCGTTGTCGTTGATGTGGAAGTATTTATTAATAGCCTAACTTTGGGTCTTCTCTTGCTAATAGATTTAGTTTATATAAAACTTTCTCGTCATAGACCCCACATAAGATTGATCTGTTGGTTAGACAAAAGGATCTTGAGTATTAGTTCTGTTAATGAGTGGAAAATAACAATGGAGTTAAAAAGATCAAAATTATATTAAATTTTGTCCTAACCTTACAGCCTCATTGTCTTCACTGTATAGAATGTGCTTTGATTTATTAATGTTGTATCTTGATTAAATTTTATTTATGACAAAAAGCCTTATGGTGTAATTGTTAGTTTTAAACTTTCTTGAAGTAATCGTGGAGTCTTAGGCATCATATTGAAATGATTTTATTCTCTACGCTATCCTCTCAACTTAGGAAGTTTTGAATGACTCTCCATAGAATTAGGTGATTGGATTATCGCAAAAGTGTTGTAAAATGCTTCGCAAGTACATTTAATTTGGCGTAACCTTATGATTGAGTTTTAGTAATCTACTTACTGGTTGGTATTGATCATCTTTGTTAATGGCATCATTCATTTGATAAATGTCAGTGATAGTAGAACCATCGTTGGATGGTTCCATCGATGGCAATTGCATCTATTTTGTTGAGATACGTAATGACAGTTGGTCTCTAGTGAAATGGTTCCCTCAAAGGTAATTGCGTCCTTCAAATGATAATTGTTGTAGTAGAATTTCCTCCCATGCCATGATTAGTGATGATTGAAGTATGGTTGATTGAGTAGATAGATTTTGTTGCACCATGAAACAAATTGATAGTTTACTCTTGCGAAATGAATATTTAATGATTGATGAATGATTAAGTTATTAGTTTACTTGTGCCATGAATTTAATATGGATGTATGACTAGTTAAGTATTTAGACATCCTTGCACCATGAAAATAAGATTGAGAATACTCGTGCACCATTTATTATGTTGACAAATGATTGTTTAAAGTTTATTTACTCTTGCGTCATTTATTGTTCATGTGTAAATGATTAAGTAATTGGATTCAATACACCTTGCAATAATGTTGACGTAAAAAGAATTTAGTAATTAGATAATCTTGTGTCTTGAAAATAAATGTTGATGTATGATTTCCCAATTGATTAGATTAATTGCGTGGATTGAATGGTGTTGGTTTATGTTTAATTCAGATTTTGGATCACACACACACCTTGGGATAATGTTGATTATTGTTGAAGTAAACTGTTGATTAATCACGCACCTTGAAGTAAAGTAGACATCTTCTTTTGCACCTTGAAAATAAAATAAATGTGAATGCATTGTGCCTTATCTGATGTCATTGTATGATTGATTTAGTAATTAAATTCTCTTGCACCATGGAATTAATGTGATGTGTGATTGGTTTTAGAACACTATTGCATCATTGATTATTGATGATGTTGTTGATATATCTAGTTGGTTTTTGGACTTGATTGTGTTAGTGGGACGTAGACACCTCCTCATTCCTTAGAACAATCGCCATCCCTGAGACCTTAAAAGAAAAACTTGCAAAGTCAAATATACGACATAAGTAGAAGAAGAAGCAAGAAGATATGGTGAAGGAAGAGTTAAAGAAGAAGTAGCAAGCACATAGCAGATCTGGTGAAAGAAGAAGTAATGAGCGCAACATAGATTTGGTAAAGATAGAAGCATCAAGTAGACCATTGGAGGAAATGGATATGAAGAACGTGTAAGCTCGTAATTAGGTTGGTGCATACAAAACAAAAAATTATGCGGATTATTATCTCCAGTAGGTCGGTGCCTACAAACAACATAGGGGATCAATGTCTTCAATAGGTCGATTCCTACAAAAAATAGCAGGGATTGGTGCCTCTAGTAGGTTGGTGCCTACAAACATTTGTAACCATAGGTTGTTTCTTACAAATTTATAAGAGGACGTTTTTGTCATTTTATCCTGAAAGGGTTTCCACATTAAATATTGTGTCTTCTAGTTGTTTCATTTACATGATTGCTTCGTTATGGTTTATGAATGCTAAAAAGAAAAATATATCATTATATCGATTCACCCTGACCTGCCTCCCCCCCTTTCACTATAAGTGTGTTCTCAACACATAATTAATAAACCTTGTGCTTCTTACCATGTATTTTTGTTGGCCAACATTTTAACTTAATGGTTAGAAAAATGGTGGTAAAGGGTTAATCCTACATTCTTAATTTTCTTAGAAATAATATGATGTCGATCACCATAATTCATCTTTCTTTAATCTAAAATAACGAATCAATTTATTTACACTATCATTTTGTAATATATTTCTCACAATAAAAGAAGAAAATTATGCAAGTAAAGTAAAAGTTGCCTTCTTACACTTCGAGACAAAATGAAAATGGTCAGCAGGTAGCCTTTGTCTACAATATTATAAAGAAAAAAATTGGGAGGTATATAAATTGGCAGATAATAGGGTTCAATTTCACTTCCATAAACTCTTATAACTGTGTATCTTTTAAATAAATAGCAATCACCAATTCTCAAATCTAGACTAAACTATAACATTTGTTGAAATTTTTGAGGCATCCTAATAGGCTCTCGATCAAAGAGAAGAGTATAAGTATTTAGAAAGAACTCATTAGAAAATTCTAAATACTCTCTTTAAATTTCCACATTGGTCAAAATGGAAGTCCAATCTTTAATAGGAAGGTGTTCTCTGATTTTTTTTTTTTTTTCTATAGATCAAGACCCTTCTGCTCATAATCATCACATTGGGAATGTAAGATTATGAATATAATATAGGATTGATACCAAGAGGATTTTAAATACTTAAAGTTGGATAATTGGAAATGAATAGTATTAGCTAATAATCTAACAAAATTAAAATTTGATGATCTTGCAGGGTTTGATATCTCATTCAGAATGGCTAATGCGTTTTCATATATTTCTATATCATATTCATAGCCTAGAATGGAGGATATACTTGAAACCAAATTTCTTGAGGAAGGATTACATAACTCAATTTTAATTGGAAAATCATCAAAAAAAAATAATATTGAATCAAACATAAGCCTCTTAATGACAACATTTGTTTCTTGAGTTAGCCAAATACTAACCTTGTCTAAAAGGTCAACTTCTACAGTAGGGACTCCTGACAAAATATAAACACATTTGCAACAACTTCAAGACTAGAAAAACAAATAACACTTAATTCATTGGGTGAAACAATACTTTTGCAATCAAGTTTGTATAGTTCAACCATGGTCTCAACTAGGTAAGCCTCATTAAAAGTTCTAGTGACGAGGGTCTATACTAAATTGCTTTCTTAGAGATGTGCAATTTTAGGTTTTTCCATATCTCATGATTCATTAACTTATACATTTTATTTTGACTTTCTTCACTTATTTGAGTATTAAATACGTTTGCTAATACATCTACAAAGGATTGATTTTCATTAGGTGTAGTATTTCCAACAGAACGTCGCTTCCATGAAGACATTTTGTTAATAGTAATTCTCAATAGTGTTATGTCATTCACTGCCAATAATCTACACATGTGAAGATACACAAATTAATTGGAAGATCCCATTTCTTATGCCCAAATAAATGTAATCACAACGTATTTTATCAATCAAAATGTAACCCAATCAACATTTACGACACGTGTCAACATTTTGTGGATTCGAGAGTATAGGTGGCCGTTAAATATCCTACAAATTTAATCATAAAATGAACCTTAGATGTTAGATCATCTGTAATTATCATTGTTAGATATTTCATGCAGTCAGAAACATGTTAAATCATGTCTAACTTTAAGCCTAAAATATTCTAAATCGTCGTTTAATCTGAAACCATTAGATCTTTTGGGTCGTGTGGTGTTTATTATAACTCACATGAATTTAAGTCTGAATTTAATTACACTTGTCCGATCATGATGGACGCAAATCGTCATATCTTTCATGCAATATAACATTCATTAAACGATGTGCAAGTTTAAGCTCGATTTCATTATTCATTGTCAGATCAAAGGTATAATAGCCATTGCATTTTTCCAGCTTGTGTTTCATGATTATAAATCGATCATTTGAAATTATGAAACTTGATCAAGTCCATCCATTATCTTTGTAGAAAAATATAATGATGGAACTATTAGACCTTTATGTAAATGAAATAAATCCTATGCATAACAAAATTTTCAAATATAATTTTGTAACCATAAAATAAATAAAAAATTGTTTAAAAAAATGTCAAGAAAAGTTACAACACATCTATCTAAAAAGTTGGAAGCATAAGGGTGGGAGCCCTTCAAAAATTGAATATATTTTTTTCAACGATTTCGGATGATTATATTTGAAAATAAATATATATATTTTGTTTTATTTTGTCAATAAGATAAAACAAAAAGTGTATATGTAATCTCTTGTAAAATATTCTTGAAGCAATCTTTTGTAAAAGGTGCTTGATACGTTTGTAAAAAGAGCTTGGATATTTTTTACGAAGGGAATTAGGATATTCAAAGCTAACTTTGCGACAAGATAATTGGGTTAATATGGTTTCAATTTAATCGAATATGAATGTTAACACAAATTTGGGAAAATTTTGTGAACACCATTGAAAGGTACTCAATGTGTTTGGGCACATACCTTTCAATGTATTTGGGCAAATAATTATGATTGTGAGAATGACATAGAAATAAAAAATAAAAAATAATGTTTTGTCTTATAATTTTAATAAAGATGTCCAAAGACATTTGTACTTGTGTTCAATCGTCCATGATTATGATGTTTTAAGTTTAGTTTTTAAAGACATTTAATTTAATACATATTTAATTTGGAAAATGAGAAAGCATACTAAGTGGAAAATTGTCAATTCATCATGCATAAATCGTATTGGAATAAAAAGTCCATTTCATCATTGACTTGTACACAATAGGAATTGCATGAAACCATTTCAATTCAATAAGGTGTTTTTCAGTTTAAAATTCAATCATGCAAGTTATCATAAAGACATACCTAAAATTGAATAAGAAGGTCATTATTAATTTAATTAAAAATTATTATAATCACAATTTGGAGTGCATGATTAATGGTATGTACAATAATACTCATATTTTAATACTTTGTACATACAAAAATAATAGAGAACTACGCGCGATGTGAATCATATAACTAATTTGGAACAATGTAACATCATAAATTCATGGGCGTGAGGAGCCCCAATGGAATATGCTACAATAACTACTACATCAATTCCAAGAGAAGAGGTTCCCTATCACATGAACGATTGTGTGTCATCTTGCAAGAGCCATACATGTCAAAAAAATAACATTAAAGTTATGTTTACCTGACAATTTTTGAATGAAAAATTAACTATGTAGGAAATAAAAATACAAAAAATGTGGCACTAATCTTGTACATGAAAGCATATAAAAAAGGATCCTCCATAAAGACATGACAAGTTGTCGATACATGTTCCCTCACTCTATTTATGTATGTTTTTTTTCCCTTGTGAGTCCTTCTACTCTAACCCTTTAGTAATACGGATGTTGGGTGGTACTAGTTATTGCAAAATTACTACACCCCGCATTGTCGAATCACAATGAGTTATATTATGATTAAGTCAGGATTGAAGCCCTCATAATTTGTTTGCACCCCACAAACCCACAAACATGCATCCCACAATCCCACAAACCTGCAAACCCGCAAGCCCACAACCCCACATCTCTCAAACCCACATCCTTTTAATATGAAACCCACATTCTACACTTATAACGTACTTTATTTAGATACTCAATTTCTCATGTAGAAGGATAACTTGACCCCCCACCTGACAACGTCCTTCCTCCTACAACAATTGGATTACTAAGAGTGGGGGTGAATCAATAATAGAGCAATTTAATCCTTTTTCACCATAAAATGCAAGTGTTATATCAATGTAGCATTATCATCCAATAGTTGTAGAGTAAATAAAAAATGAACAAATGAGAAATCACACACGTACACAATACACCAGTGTTTTATGCGGAAACCCAGAGAGGGAGAAAATCACGTAATTATTTTTCTTATATGTCTTTAAGAATTACATTCATCAGGAGCACCAACTTCATTTTTTTTCCAGCTGCAACTGGAAGGATGCACCAACCCCCTCGTTTCTCAGGCTACAACCTAAGGGAAGCTCCAACTCCCCAATTCTCTAGCTACAACCAGAAAGAGGCTACAAACCCCTGGTTTCTTAGGCTACAACCTGAGGGAAGCTCCAACTCCCCAATTCTCTAGATATAACCAGAAGGAGGCTACAACCCCCTATGTTCTCTAGATACAACCGAAAGGTGGCTAAAACCACCTAGCCTTGCCTCGTCCAACCGCCCTGATGTATAAGTATAATGATGGAACCATTGTCACACTATCACTGTGAGATATACTGCTATAAACCTGTACCAATCAACCTGAATCTTGCATCAACGTGTACCTCAACCTGTAATCAACCTATACCATAAACAAGTGCACCAACCTATACCAAACAACCTGTAATCAACATGTACCATAAACAAGTGCATCAACCATGCACCAACATGTACCTCAACCTATACCATTAACAAATGCATCAACCATGCACCAAATCTGTTCGAATAACCTGTCACAACAACCTATCCAAAAAACCTATCACAACAACCTATCTCATCAATCTTATCAACCAAATAAGATCTACTCACCAAGATCAATTACCAAGACAACTCTCAAAGATGTGCATCAACCAATCATAACCAAACAAATCATAATCATCACCAAGATCAATATGTGCTTCTAATAATATACCAATACAAGTGTGTTACGCCATCCATAAACAATGTGTCAACAATACTACTAACACGTTCCTCCAAGCATGTACTAAGTATGTATCAATCATGTATCAACTACTCATCAACTATGACTCATCACGATATACCAACATTATCAACTATACACCTCATGTATGTGCCAACTCATCAACTACTTGACTCAACCATGTACCAAACATGTACCTCAACCAAAAGCCCTCATCAAATTCATCATCCAAATCTGATTTATAACTCCGTAATAGACCTGGTGTATATGATCTCATATATGCAAACCTTCCTTAACTTTAACAACAAGAGACTAGCATTTTTATCGAACTTTACTATGGTCTTACATGACTAGTTTTTTATTAGTCAATAACCATAACTTGGAATAATCATAATTATGTACCTGTAATGAATAAAGATCTAAAAATAGTACACAAAGTTCTTCAATGTGTTTTATGCAATTCATCCAGGTGTCACTAGTTGTAACCTCTGATAAAAGGAGTTATATAAAAAAGGACATACCTTGTTGAATCCTGGCTTATTCTAAAGAGCGAACTTGTAGAGCGTGCCCAACACATAATATTTGTTGTATGGATCGGAAAATTGTACATAGAATACTACAGACTGTACTATAACCAACACATTTGATATTACTGAATTTGGATATATTATGAATAATTTCATATGTTTTTACCCGAAACACATGTTTTAGAGTATTTTCAGGACTAAACAGAAACCCTATTTCCCACGGAGTGTAACTCCGAAAATACAATGACCCAGATGATGAAATTCGTACCATAACTACATAGATATGTTTCCTCAATGGCCTCCCAATTTCACGGTCTGAATCATTCTAGAAAAAAAATTTATTTCCAAAATGGTGAGATGACTTATAAATAACATACCTTAGAAAGTATCATAAAAAGAGTTTATCCTCCCTTGAATTTCGGCCTTCTTTATTTCACCTTCCCTCATAAATTTATATTAGATATCCTTTGGTTACCTAAGCCACATGCAGATATTCAATATGCTCAAGTCTGATTAAAATGAGAGATCCTTTCCTCCCATTTATATTTTCATGTAGCTTCCTCAAGGGGTTACCTTTTAACCATCTTTACCCACTTCCCTTATTTTAGGGCTAACCCACTTCTAACCACTTGTCCACTTAGTAATTTATCCATTAACTTTATTATTTAAATAATTTATTTTGTATTCAGTTTGACTTATAGTACACTCATCACTTCACTTTATTATTTACCTTCTAAAATCTCTTAAACCACTTTGACCTTTTGGGGCTTCTAGATGACTCATGAGGGTTCTCCAACTTCGCATGGCCATAACTTTGTGACCGTGAGGAGTTATGTGAGGTTACACATGCCATCAAAAATGGAATAACATGTACTATCCATATAGAATATTCTTACCTCCAAATATATCAAAACGCATACCATTATCCATCAAACAAACTTGGGTCCATTACCCAAACTTGGGTTCTCCAACTTCACATGGCCATAACTCGCTAACCGTGAGGAGTTATGTGACGTTCCACATACCACCGAAAAATGTCATGACATGTACTACCCATATAAAATAGTATTACCTTCAAATATATTAAAATAATATTTCCTTCAAATATATTAAAACTCATAACATTATACATCAAACAAACTTTGGTCCATTACACAAGCCATTTTGCTACCGAAATCCGCTACCGAACTTTAGCCAAGGGTTGACATCAATCACTAAGGGTTAAAATCAATATACAATATCACTCTCCAATGGTTGAAATCAATGAAAAATGAAAATCCATACCAACTGTCCATCAACCGAAGCCAACTGTCCAACAATATCCCCCTTTGGCATTGAGGGAAACACCAACATTGATGGAAACACTTAGTCATGATAACATTCATTCTTATACTCCTCATCAATGTTTCTATTTCTACCTCTTTGACATCAATGGAAAAGGGTATCTCCCTTTGGGGATTCTCCCCATGATTGAACTCTCCTTGGGTTGCTCCCCCTGTCTACATGCCTATGTTCTTTCTCTCCAATCATTTCTATCCTACATCTGAAAAATCTCTCCCCCTTTGTCATCAATGGAAGAGGTTTATTTCCATATAAGGGTATTCTCCCCTAACTGAACTGTCCTTGGGGATACTCCCCCTGAATGAACTCTTATTGAAATTGATCCCCAAACCATAACTGTCCTCTTTATGGTGCTTCCTCGTGTAAATCTAAGACATATAAGATAAACATTCAAAAGAATTCATTTTATAGTATAAATTACTCCGAGTCTCTAGTAAAATTACTGAAAGGCTTCCCTTGGAAGGGGTTTTGTAAATATGTCTTCCACTTGTTATTTTGTGCCCACATATTCAACTTTGATGTTCTTCTTTGCAACCTGTTCATGTAGAAAGTGATACTTTATTTGAATGTTCTTCTTCTTGGAGTGAATCGTCGGGTTCTTTAAGATACCGATGGTGCTTGTATTACCACAATAGATTGGAATGGGCTCATCATACTCAACCTGTATATCTAAGTAGAACTTTTCTCCATTGGTGCTTCGTTAGTCCTAAATGCAACCTTCCCAATCTGCATTTGTGTAGGCAATAAGTGATATATCTTTTCCTTTCGGATACCATAATCCAAACTCTTTTGTTCATTTGACATATTTGAAAATCCTCTTTACTGCTAAGACATGTGATTCCTTTGGTGCTTCTTGAAATCATGCCACTTGTCCAAATGTCTTCATTACATCTCGTCTAGATGTTGTCACATATAGTACGCTACCAATCATTGACTTGTATTTCCTCTAGTTTGTAGACTTTGAATCATCATCTTTTCTCAACTTGCAACTGGTTTGCATAGGAGTGATAATTGGTTTGAAATATTCCATTCCAAAACTCTTTAGCATTTCTATGATATACTCAGTTTGAGAAATAAAAATTCCTTGGTTTCTTTGACATATCTGAAGACTTGGAAAGAAGGATAGTTCTCCATGTAATGACATTTCAAATTCATTCTGCAACTCCTTTGCAAATTTCCATCTTAACCCGTCATTAGTACTTCCAAAAACAATATCATAAATTTCAACTAATAAAATACTACCTTGAGTTACCTTGATGCAAAGGTTTTTGTCTTTGCTTCATTTCCATAGTTCGTAGGGAGTTTTGTCATTGTTGTTTTTGAGAATTACTCTATTTTGAATGTGAACTGTTGTATGTACTGCATCTATTCACAAAATATTTGTCAATTTGGAATCCATTAGCATTGTTCGATCCATTTCATGTGTAATTATCATCCATTATGAAAATTTTCCTTTGTCTTTGAACCAATCTTTAAACCAATCTATGAATCCATGCTCTTGTCCATACTGTCCAAGACTCTACTTGCACAACTTTCCATAACACTGACCCATTTATCACTATACCATCATGAAGTCTTGATTAATAAATGAAATTATACTCCTTCTAATTGACTGCTTTGGATTTGTCTTTTCAAACTCAGCAAGTTGCTCGAAGGATGGTTCTTTCATATGTCATAGCTGGGTAAAATCATGAAGATGGGTAACACCTTTGCTTGTTTTATGACAAAAAAAATTATATTTTCACAAGTTCTTCAATTTCCATCATACAAAAGTATTTTTTTTATTTAGAATTTCACTTTACAGTAAAAACAAAACTTGTGAATAATTTTGTTATCTTTCCAATGACTATTTTTCAATTTTTTTTTATCAAGATTTGATATGTCAATTTGACAATTGTTTAATAGTATGTTCCTTAAACATGAAAGGAACGATAATGAGTTATTGTTTTCCAAAACAATGTATCTATTATTAAACTTATGTTTTTTAGAAATGAAATACACCGCAACAATCTATAGATACTCTATTTTATTATGACTATAATTTTGAATCTAACAGATGAAAATTATAATTTCTAGAATTTTTTGAAGATGACCAAGATGAAAACGTTGCAGATTTTAAACACATGTTTTTCTACACCTTGTATCTATCTTAATTTTTACTTAAAAGTAAAATCTAAAAATACACTTTTGAAGAGAACTGTTTAAGAATTATGAATATAAAATTTCCATAATTTTCCACGATGCATTTTTAGAGATATGGATGTTTCATTTCACCGAATCATAATGTCATGTAAAAATATTATGCAGTAATTTTTTTATAAAATTAAATAAAATTAGATAAAAACAATGAAAATGAAGACACGTTATACCCAATGAAAGTAGATTCAATTTCAAAAATGTTGGTATCAATTTTGAAACTAAATTCTGAGTATTTGTAGGAGTCTGCTACCTCCAAAGATGAAGTAAGATGGAGATAATTTGCAGTTTCCTGCAAACAATCCCATTTTCAATTTTTCAGTCGAAATATTCTTTCGGTCGAAACCTAGTTTTTAACGGAATCCGTTAAAAATAAATGTTTCAGACGAAATATGCTTACCACTTGAAAATAATTCATCCAAAAAAATTGTACATGAATTTCAAGGGTGCCCCTGTCTAATATCGCATAGATTGCACCTATCTAATATTCATATTACATGGGAGTCTCTAAGTCGGATGTCTCAGAACAATTCGTTCTCTCATGTGTATTCATCATCCTCTTCATTGGTAGATTCATCATCATCTTAATTCATAGATTCATCATATCTTTGATCTCTGACTTCTTTATTTCTGTCTATGGATTCATCTTTCACTACAATGCCTGGAAGTACAATCTCTTGAACTTGTTCCTTATTTACCTGTCTTTATCTTCTTTCAGTTATTTTCCAAACCTTTTTGTATCTGGCATCTTTCTATTTCTCTGTAGAATTTTCTTCATCTCGTTTTATTGCCAATCTTGCGATCTTTGGGACATGGTCATTGTTCACCCGTTCTTCCTGTTTTCTTATCCATACTTTCTTATATCCGATATTAGTGTTCTCTTTCATGGAAGTATCGATCAAGCTTCTACAATCACTGCCTATGTGTCCATACTTATGACATTTGTAACATTCAATATAATGTGCGGCCACATATGCACTTATTGCTTGAAAATTTCTTTTATAATCCCTACAATCTGCTACCTTATGTTGAAAATTAGTTCAATAAAAACAATGACCATAAAATAAATTTGCATACCTGGGAGTGAATGATCTTCTTTGTGGTGTAGTCCTTATGAATTTCTTCCTTGACTGATCATGATCATGATTGAATCTTATTTGTGGCTTGAACATGAATGGTCTTCTTGAAGATGTATCTTCAATAGTTTTCTTAGATTCTGGTTGACCATGATTCCTTCCTTTGAGTACTTCTACATAACTCTTTCTATTTTCTTCATTCTGTTTTTCTAGAAACCTTGAGTGCTTCTCCTCATTCTCTATAACTAATGTGGATGTTTCTGTGTCTTCAAAGTTATTGTTGAGCTTGATGATTTTACTTTTCAATGTGACAACTTCTTATTCAAGATTCTCAACCTCTTCTTTCGTCATTATCTGAGACTTCATGACTTCTTTTGTTCTTTTCGCTTCTTCAAGTTGAATTTTTAATGCGATTATTTCTTCTTCAAGTCCTTTCTCTTATTGAACAAACTATGCTTCAAGATGGTTTAGATCGTTAGTTATTTCCTTAACATGATCTATCAATATCTTCTCTCTCATTTCTACTTCTTCCTTCTATGCTTCTATGTTGTCTTCCAAATACTTCTTTTGATATTCAAGATTTTCTTCGATATTTCTGGCTTCTTCTAGCTGAGTTCTTAAGTTCTCGATGACCTCTTGGGATTCTTCAAAAAGTGAACACTTTCCTTTTGTTTCATTAATTATTTCTTGAGTGACTTGTCTTCTTCTCTTAGTTCATCTAAAGCACTAATCAATTCTATGGTTATTATGTACTCTTCATCTTCTGAATCTGTTTGACATGGTGAACATAATTGTTCTTGATATGTATCTACATCTTCTTTGGCATTTTTGAATCTGTGATGGGTGAAGAATATATTTCATGTAACTTATCCCAAAGTTCTTTGGATGATGAACATTTACGAACCTTTTCTCTTACCATATTCGACAATCCTTCCCAGATGAAATCCATTTCTATTTTGTTATTCTTCTTCAACTCCTTCTTGGGTACAGTCTTTTCCCTTTTGAACTATCATATCCTGTAACAAATGATAGCCAAATATAATGTCCTTGTGCCTGTAAAAATACTTTCTTCCTCCTGCTCCACATCTCATACTTAAAACCACTCTGATCATTAAACATTGGTACTCCATTCTTAGAATAATCCATGATCTCCTTCTAGTGGTTAAACTATTTCCTGAAGGAACCTTATCTGATAATAATTGTTGGATTACTGAAAGGGGCGGTGAGTCAGTAATAGAGAAAATTAATCATTTTTAACCATAAAATGCGAGTGTTATATCAATGTAGCATTATCATCCAATAGTTGCAGAGTAAATAAACAATGAACAAATGAGCAATCACACACATACAAAGTACACTAGTGTTTCACGTGGAAACCCAAAGTGGGAGAAAAACACTAATTGCTTTTTCTTATATGTCTTTAAGAATTATATTCATTGGAAGCACCAACTTCCTTTTTTTTCCAGCTACAACTGGAAGCAAGCTCCAACCCCCTAGTTTCTCAGGCTACAACCTAAGGGAAGCTCCAACTCCCCAATTCTTTGGCTACAACTAGAAGGAGGATACAACCCCCTTTTTTCTCAGGCTACAACCTAAGGGAAGCTCTAACTCCCCAATTCTATAGCTACAACTAGAAGGAGAATACAACCCCCTATGTTCTCCAGATACAACTGCAAGGTGGTTAGAACCACCTATCCTTGCCTCGTCCAACCGCCTTGATGTATAAATATAATGATCAAACCACTACCACACTATCAAAGTGAGATATACTATTGTAAAATTGTACCAATCAACCTGAATCATGCATCAACCTATACCTCAGCTTATAATCAACCTATACCATAAACAAGGGAATTAACCATGCACCAACATGTACATCAACCTGTACCATGAACAAGTGCATCAACCATGAACCAAAGCTATACGAATAACCTGTCACAACAACCTGTCCCAAAAATCTATCACAACAACCTATCTCATCAATATTATCAACCAAATCAGATCTAGTCACCAAGATTAATCACCAAGAAAAATATCAAAGATGTGCATCAACCAAGCATAACACAACAACTCATAATCATCACCAAGATCAATATGTTCTTATAATAATATACCAATACAAGTATGCTACGTCATCCAATGTGTCAAAAATACTACTAACAAGTGCCTCCAACCATGTACCAAGTATGTACCAATCAGGTATCAACTATTCATCAATTATGACTCATCAAGATGTACCATGATCATCAACTATACACCTCATGCATGTGCCAACTCATCAACTACTTGTGTCAACCATGTACCTGAACCAAAATCCCTCATCAATTTCATCATCAAAATTTGATTTGTAACTCTGGAGTAGACATGGTGTATATTATCACATACCTGCAAACTTTCCTTGACTCTAACAACAAGAGACTACCATTTTTATCAAACTTTATGTTAGTCTCACATGACTACTTTTGGATTAGTCAATAAACCTAACTTGAAATAATCATAAATATGTACTTGTAATGAATAAATATCTAAAAATAGTACACAATGTTATTCAATGTGTTTTATGCAATTATTCCAGGTGTCACTACTTGGAACCTCTCAAAAAAGGAGTTATATAAAAAATGAAATACCTTTTTGAATTCTGGCTTATTCTATACAGTGAACTTGTAGAGCATGCCCCACATGGAATATTTGTTGTATGGACCTGAAAATTGTACATAGAATACTACAAACTATGCTATAACCAACACTTTTGGTCTTACCAAATTTGGATCTTTTATGAAGAAGTTAGGATGTTTTTACCCGAAACACCCATTTTAGACTAGTTTCAGGACTAGCCACAAACCTTATGTTTCATAGAGTGTAACCTCCAAAATACAATGACCCACAAGCTGAAATTTGTATCAAAACTACGTGGATATGTTTCCTCAATGGCCTCCAAATTTTATGGTATGAATCATTCTAGAAAACAAATTTATTGCAAAAATGGTGAGATGACCTGTAAATAACATATCTTAGAAAGCATCATCAAAATAATTCATCCTCCCTTGAATTTCGGCCTTCTTTACTTCACCTTCCCTCTTAAATTTGGCCTAGATATCCTTTGGTTACCTGAGATGTTCAAGATGCTCAAGTGTGATTAAAATGAGAGAGCCTTGCCTCTTATTTATACTTTCATGTAGCTTCCTCAAGGAGTTACCTTTTAACCATCTTAATGCACTTTCCTTATTTGAGGGCTAACCCACTTCTAACCACTTGTCCACTTAGTAATTTCTCCATTAAATTTATTATTTAATTTAATTTTTTTGTATTCACTTTGACTTATAGTACACTCATCACTTCACTTTATTATTTACCTTCTAAAATATCTTAAACCACTTTGACCTTTTGGGACTTCTAGATGACTCATGAGGGTTCTCAAACTTCACATGGCCATAAATATCTAACTGTCAGGAGTTATGTGACGTTCCACATACCACTAGAAATGGAATGACATGTACTATCCATATAGAATAGTATTACCTACAAATATATCGAAACTCATACCATTATTCATCAAACAAACTTTGGTCCATTACCCAAATCTAGGTTCTTGAACTTCACATGGCCATAACGCTTTAACCATGAGGACTTATGTGTCGTTACACATACCACTAGAAATGGAATGACATGTGCTACCCATATAGAATAGTCTTACCATAAAATATATTAAAACTTATACCATTATAAATCAAACCAATTTCGGTCCATTACCCAAACGATTGTGCTACTGGAATTCAATATTGTACTTTCTCCAAGGGTTGACATAGGCACTGCCAAACTAAGAGGTTCTATGTCACCTCTTATTTGGTTCTCTCTCATTCTTACTGTAATACATTCCATGGAATATCTCTAATGGAAAATGTAAATTTTGCAGAAGACCCCATTCAATTTTAGTATCCTACTCTATGGAATCACAACGAACCATTTTATTTTTACCAAATCCGAGATTCCTTTGTCAAGGAATGAAAAATCCTTCTCATAGGGACTGAATCAGCCATGGATACATAAGAGGCCTTATATTTTATCAAAGGGAAAGGAGTGTGTTTTTTTGAAGAACATTTCTTATACATAAGAATTTTTGTCTTTAAAGGGAAATCCTTTCTTCTTCTTCTCATGTTTGTTTGTGAAAGTTTTTTGGTGTATGAGTTGTGCAGAAATTACATGACATGGCCCTTATTCTTTGATAAGAAAATAAAGCCTCATTTTATTCCCATTCCATTTTAAATTAATAATATTTCAGTCAAAAGTTCCTCTTCACAAAAATGAGGCTAAGGTGAGAACTAACTTGAACAAAATTATTACCAAAATGAAGAAACAATCTTCTTATCAAGATGCACATACCAGGGTAAGTTCAAACATTGGTGTAGTGGAGGTATTTCCCATGGAAGGGAAAAAGAAACCAAACATAGAAAAAGGGGTAGATTCATAATCAATGTTGAACATGGTGTAGTACATCACCCCCATAAGAGGCCCTCTTTAGTCTAGAAGGATGAGGATATTAGTGTCTGAAGAAAAGATAGAAGTCAATGATTTGTAGGTGATAGATATGGTGGAGACCCCCCATGATACCAATTGGATGAAGAAAACACATATACCCTTGTCCCCAAAAGAAAAAGGAGCCTAGATGAAGGTGTTACTCCAGATTTCGACGGTTTATAATTTAACATGACTAGCATCGCAATTGATGAAGTCAACAACATGCCCACATGGGTTGTAGTACAACTAGAAGAGAGAAAGTTGATAGTGGAGGAGTTGGCTCGTGAGGTTCCAACTATTTTTGAGGAAGAATGTATCACTCTTCATAATCCAAGTACAACAAAAGTACAAGAAGATCCATATCAAAAGAGTTAATATGAAGGATAAAAAGCTGATGGGTGTTATACAATTATACGCCACCTAATTACGTGATGGATATTCTCTAGAGGTTATGCGTATGAAACACTAAGTTATGTCACTTTTACCTTGAGTATACACCATTTTGTTTCTTGGTTGCAAGCTGTCCTTTAATAGATAGTGACAAAAATTGATGATCATGCCTTTCTCTCTTGCAAATCATAACATGTCACATCTTGCAGTAATGTAGGGTGCGACCAGGTCTATAACTCTCAAATTAGGAATGGTTACAATGAGATGGGACCAAGCTCATATTTCTCATAATTCAACCTCAATAATATTGTTATTTTGAGTGTCTAAGAGTTATCCACCATCTCATCTCTTTCATCTTATATACTGAGGGCCTCTCATGGGAAAAGGGGGAGGAAAAAATAGTGTAAACTTATAATGTTGGATTAATTATAGATCTTGGGTGAGGAAATTGTGAGAATATTCCTCAAGCTATTTTCATGTAAGTTGTAAGATTTTTTCCTTATTAATAGAAGATTCGCATGATTTTCCCCTCTAATTGATTGTACATGGTGATCATAATCTTCATAGAGAGTTAATATTTTCATGTATTTGTGATATACATTTTTAGATCTATGTTTTATACATGTTGCATTTGATCTCGTGAGAGGTGATTGTTTGTTTGTTTATGTTTTTGATCGTGAAAGTGAAGGATATATTCAAAGGAGAAAACGACCAAGGAGTGTGGAAGGACAACCATTGAAGTATCAACTATGATTCTCATCCTCTTATCTCGTATTATTTTTCATGTATGATTTATATCTAGGAAAGTATTCAAATTGCATCTCTATTTTATCTTAGGTCTAGAATGTGTTAGAAAAATAGGATCGCGGAGAAATAAAATAAAACAAAAAAGATACACAATATAATAGAGACATAGATATACGTGGTTCACCCTGTGTGGGCTACGTGCACCAAAGAAATTTCTAGATCCTTCCTTTATTATTATCCAACACATTAAGGGATACAACCTACAACACACTCGTTGTAACTTTCTCTTCTATCTCTCACAGTTTATTCCCTCAGAATACAATATTTGCAATGATACATAGCCACAATACATTTCCATCATAAAAGAGGGCTTCCTTCTAGGTGTAAGACCCTAACATAACTTCTACCATAAGATCTACGACCTTATAATGAATGGTCTAGATTTACTACAAAATTACAATACACATTTACAAGAAAAATGTTTCCTTCAGGGGCTTCACCCCCGAGCCCCAGCTGGGGGCACGCTTTCCTTCGGACCCCACGGGGGGGTAACCCCCTCTGCACTCCCCCGCATGGAGAACTGTACATTCTTTGAAGGTGTAAAGTCTTCATGGGGTGTAAAAACAGCTGAAAACAAAGACCTCTGAATCCAAAAGATAACCAGGCTCCCCAACCAATAGTCACCCACTTGGAGACTAAACTCAACAAATCCACCATTGTTTTATTTGTAGGACTATGATCCTTCTTGGACTTGGAAAATTTCTCATCTTCATATTCATGCTTGAATACCAACTCAAACTAAGCAAGAACTCAATTTCTCTCTGGTTTCTCCCTTTGTTAACATGTCTTCAGGATTCTGGCTAGTGTGTATATTTTGCAACTTCAAATGTCCATCTTCCAAGATGGATCGTATGAAATGGTAGCTGATTTATATATGCTTAGTCTTCGAATGGAAGGTTGATTTCTTTGCAAGATGAATGAGACTCTCACTGTCATAGTACATCCTGCTATTCTCATGCTTCTTTCCCAATTCCTCCATAATCTTTTGTAACGAAATCATCTCTTTACTAGTCTTTGTATAAGAAACATACTCTGCCTCTGTTTTTTACAGTGCAAGAACCTTTTTCAGTTTTGAAATCCAACTTAATGTTGTTCCACCTACAGTAAAAACATACCCTGTGGTGTTTCTCTTGCTATCCTTATCACCTGCCATATCTGAATCAACATATCCCTTTAGAATAGTTTCTAAACCTCCAAAACATAATGCATGAGTAGTAGTACCTCTAAAATACCCGAGAATACACTTTACTTCCTCCCAATGTTCTTTACCTGGATTGTTCATATACCTTCTCACAACTCCCACCGCATGTGCAATATATGGTCTTGTGCAAACCATCGCATACATCAAGATGCCAACTACTGATGAATAAGGGGCCCTTAACATGTATTCTATCTCCTCTTGTTTCTTGGGACACATTTCCTTAGTTAGTTTGAAATGGTTGGCCAAAGGTGTACTAACTGGTTTTTCATTTTACACTCTAAACCTCTCCAACACCTTCTTTATGTACTCACCTTGAGACTATGTCAATTTTTGTTTTTTCCTATCTCTTGTTATTCTCGTACCAAGGATTTTTTTGCAGCACCCAAATCCTTCATTGCAAATGAATTAGCTAATTTCTTCTTGAGAACATTTATATCCTACATATTAGACCCTGCAACAAGCATGTCATCTACATACAATAGCAAGATAATATAACTTCCATTTTATAGCCTTTTAAAATAAATACAGTGATCAGAATGACATCTGCTATAACCTTGTCCTATCATAAACCTGTCAAACTTCAAATACCACTACCTTGGAGAATGCTTTAGTCCATACAATCTCTTCTTCAAGATGCATACCAAAGTTTCCTTCCCTTTGACCTCATACCACTGTGGTTTCTGCCTATAAATATCTTCCTCCAAATCACCATGGAGAAAAGTTTGTTTTACATCTAACTGTTCAATATGAAAATATTATATTTCCACAATACTTAATAGTCCTAATTGAAGTCATCTTAACAATAGGAGAAAATATTTCATCAAAATATATCCCTTTCTTTTGTTCAAAACCCTTTACAACAAGCCTTTCCTTGTACCAATTTTTTTCTCCATCTTCTTCCTTCAACTTGTAAACCCATTTATTATGCAATTCTCTTTTTCCTATAGGAAACTAAACCAAGTTCCAAGTATGGTTATTTACCAAGAATCCATTTCCTCTTTCATTCCTTTCTCCCACTTATTTTTTGTTTCTAGTTGCATTTCCTCTTCGTAACATTCCGGTTCACCAGAATCAGTCAACAATAAATAATACAATGGAGAGTATCGTTCAGAGGGTCTACTTAACCTGGTAGATCTTCTAACAACACTTGTAGGAGTTTTAGGTACCTTCTGCTCTTGTTTTCATACATTTTGATTTTCTAGTACCTTTGGAATTTATTTTCCAGTGATCTCATCAAGCACTGTGTATTCTAGTTTTTCTTGTTCTTGTATCTTTCCCTACAAATTATCTTTGTACATTACCTTCTCATTGAATATGAAATCTCTACTCCTAATGATTTTGGGGTTTTCGTAATCCCATAAGCGATAACCCAAATCATTGACACTGTATCCAATAAAGTTACACTTCTTGGATTTTGCCTCAAGCTTTGTTCTATTTTCTTTATCAATATGGACAAATGCTTCACAATTGAAAGTGTTCAAAAAAGTATATTTTACCTTTTTACCTATCCATTCCTCCTCTGGAATTCCACCATACAAAGAGCTTGAAGGTACTTTTTTTATTAAGTAAACAACAGTATTTACAACATCATCCCAAAACTATAAGGGAAACCCAACATGCAATCTCATACTCCTTACACGCTCCATGATTGTCATGTTCATCCTTTCTGACACACCATTTTCTTGTGGTGTTGCTAGAACTATCTTCTCTCTACGAATCCCATGGTATAAACAATAATCATCAAACTCCTTACTGCAATATTCACCTCCATTGTTTGATCTGAGACACTTCAACCTTTTTCTTGTCTCATTCTCAACCAAATCTTTCCATTTCTTAAAAGTATAAAAAACATCGTATTTTTTTTAATGCAATAAGCCCAAGTTTTTCTATTTTCATCATCAATAAAGTAACATAATAACAAGATCCACCAAGATATGATACATGTTCTAGTTCCCATACATCTGTATGCACAGTCTCTAACCTTTCACTCTTCTTTTCTTTTCTGACTCTGAGAAATCTAAATCTCTCATGTCTTCCATAAACATAATGCTCATAGAAATCCAAATCAATTTTTTTAAGATATCGAAACAAATTTCTTTTGTGAAATATCTCCATCCCCTTATCACTTATGTGTCCAATCCTATGATACAACTATGATGTATCCACTCTTGTAAAGTTTGAAGAGATAAAAAATTCATTATTACCAGTACATAAATACAATGTAGCTACCTTCTCTTCTTTTTCTATCACCAGTGATCCTTTGGTGACCTTCCACACCTTATCTGTAAATATGAATATACAACATTCACTTTCCAGTTTCTTTGTTCAAATTAGATTTCTCCTTATATATGGAACATGACTTACCTTTTTCAACAACCATTGGTTTCCAGTCCTTTGCTTTATTTTTACCTTTCCCATTCCAACAATTTTGCATGGTGCATCTTCACCCAAATAAACCTATCCAAATTGACCTTGAACATAATCTAGAAAATGTTTCTTATGGGGCATGGCATGAAATGAAGCACCTGAGTCTACTATGAAAGACTTAGAAATATTATGTACAGAAAGAATCAAAGCATCTTGTAGCACATCACTTGTTACATTTTATTCCTGATTTTTCTCCTATTGTCCATCTCTTTGTTTCTTTGGAGCTCTGCAATATTTCTTCAAATGTCTTTTCTTTCTACAATTCCAACACTCTATATTTCCCAGTTTGGATTTGAATCTTCCCTTCCTATAATTCCCATGGTTCCTTGAGCCCTTTCCTCTATCCTTTCGTCTTCCCATGTTCTCCATGTTCAACACATTACCTGATGTCTCACTTGTTCTTTTCCATTGCATTTCCTTGCAAAGATTAACACCAACAACATCATCAAATTTTAAAGTGTTTGAACCAGAGAAAGAGTTACTTACATCCATGACCAAGCCATTCCATCTTTTAGGCAATGAGCACAAGATGAGAATATCCATGAACTCATCATCAAATTCCACTTTTATAGAACATAGATTATTAGTAACTGTATTAAATTCATTTAAATGATCTACAACAAACCCACCTTTTGACATCTTCATACAGTGCATTCAATGCATCCATCAGTTTATCATAAACTGAATGATCTACAACAAACCCACCTTTTGACATCTTCATACAGTTCATTCAATGATCATTCAGTTTATCCAATGCATCCATCATCTCCTTCGTTGTCATTTCTTTTGAAATATTGAAATCCACCGATACTTCCAGGCTCAACTATATCATTCCTAGTGCCTTTCTATCAACAACCTCCCATTCTTCATCCTTCACGACCATCGACTTCTTTTCTATTCCACCCAATGGTAGGAATAGATCCTTCTAATATAAACAATCTTCCATCTACATCTTCCATAATTGGTAGTTTTGGCCATTAAATTTCTCGACCATAAACTTTCCATCTTCCTCCATTGCTTCCACTCGAACAAGGAACCCTCTTTTCATGCGAGTTACCTTTCACCCTGATACTAGTTGTTAGAAAAGTAGGATCCCAAAGAAATAACATAAAAAAAATGAAGAAATAAAACAAAGAAGATACATGGATATACGTGGTTCACCCGATGTAGGCTACATCCACCAGAGAATTTTCTAGGTCCTTCCTTTATTATTATCCAACAAATGAAGGGATACAACCTACAAAAACCTGTTGTAAATTCCTCTTCTTTTTCTCACAGTTATTCTCTCAGAACACAATATTTGCAATGATACATAGCCACAATATATTTCCCTCATAAAAGATGGTCTCCTTCCAGGGAAAAAAACCCTAACATAACTTCTATTGTCATATATGTGACGTTATAATGAATGGTCCAGATTTAATATGAAACCACAATATACATTTACAAGGAAAATTTTCCTTTGGGGGCTTCACCTCCGAACCCTCGCTGAGGGGCCTCTTTCCCCTGGATCCCGCAAGGGGGGTAACTTCCACCTGCACTCCTCGCGTGGAGAATTGTACATTCTTCCACGGTGTAAAGTCTTCATGGGGTATAAACATGACTAAAAACAAATACCTCTAAATTAAGAAGATAATCAAGCTCCATAACCAACTAAAAGAGACTAAGGTAAGTAACTCTTGCAAGGTACATTTATCCTACAACAGACTGGTGATTCCACTGAGGAAATTATTATTGTTTACATATTTTTCTTCCTCAACTTTAGAATTCGTATTCTCAATATCATTTCCTATTTAAGGACCTGATTTTTGTTTTCATTCTTCCCATAATTATTTTCTGATTTTGTTTGAAAGTTTTGAGTCCTAGATATGATATATCTACCTCCGATATATTATTTTTTGCACGTGTACAATCGTGGTCGTTGTTTTCCAATGCACGTTGAGTGACCACACCCCTCTTGGTTGTAAGTTTCTCCATTATAACAAGTAACCACCTTGAAATCACATTGAGAATTGTGACGAGTGCTTGGGGTTGCGAGTCTCCCCATGTACACAATGCGACTAATCGCTCTGTCTTAAATGACAAGCTGTGACCAACCTCTAAAAATATATATTTTTAAGGGACATCCTTCAAATATATCAAAATTTTACTTTATGTCTTTCCTTACATTCTCATAGGTGTTTCTCAGATCTTTTCCATCAATCATTGATGCACCCTTTTTCAAGTCATTTAAAAACTTTTTTTAACATTAAAAGCTTGAGTCTTTTGTGTTGAATATATACTTGTGATTGAATCTTTTATTCCATGGGTGGTTGTTTTCTTAATTTTATTTAGATTTTTATTTCTTTGCAAGTATTGTTAAATCCTTTAAATTTGATTGAAAGTGAGAACCAAAGTAATTTCATTCTAGTTAGTGGGTGGAGCATGTTTGA
This sequence comes from Picea glauca, assembly GCA_000966675.3. Lineage (NCBI taxonomy): Eukaryota > Viridiplantae > Streptophyta > Pinopsida > Pinales > Pinaceae > Picea > Picea glauca. The sequence goes on from JZKD02S2187456.1 coordinate 47,440, forward strand.
GCTTGCATTTTAAAGAGAAATAAATTTCATTAAAAAAAATATATCTTGGACTAATCATGTATACTACAATTTCTTTGACTCACATATCAAACACCTTTTTCATTCAAAGAGTAGTCCATGTTTCTTGCATTTAATATTATGCTTATTTCTTTTCTTGATAGCTTTTGCTCCTTTCTATAGAGTCCCTTTTGAGTTTTCATGCAATTTGGAAAGTAGAAAACAAACATTTTTCATGCTACTTTCATAGGTGTAGTGTTTTTGGTACATATTTTAGGGATTTTATTTGTTTTGATATTTCACGTGCATTGATTTGATAGTTTTTTGTTTCAAATTTTTCTCCATTTGATAAAGGAAAAGTGAAGGTTACATTCTTTTGGGTGTTTATTTAAATTAAGAAGAAAATTATATTTTCTTCTTCCATGAGATAAAATTCATTGAAAGAGAAATCTTAACATCTCATTCTTCTTGCGTGGTTTTGGAGTCAAGTCATCACATCACCAGTTGCATATTCGTACACCCTTTTCAGTGATCAAAATCCATTAAAATAATCCAACATGATTAATAAAATTAATTAGACATTTTTCATTTTATAGCACACCAACAATAGTGTAAGGATAGTCCCTTTGGATTATCTTGAAGTGAGTAAACTATTTGAGGCTATTAAATGAGATTGTAGAATACTATAGAGAGTAATAATCTACTAATATCAATTAACGTTAGTCAAGAAACCTCCTCTAGCACAGGATTTGAACACAAGGTCATGGAAAGTGATCAATTAATATTTCTCCTCTTCCTTTGGCCTGGTGGGACTATTGAAATTTTGGGGCTTTGAAGAGTGGAAAGTCCTCGGGGTGACACCACTTATTATAATTTTTTGAGTCATGTATTTGTGTCCGACATTCCCATGCCCATTTTCTAGTCTTGACTGTCAACTATAACCCCTCGATCATTCATTTTGAATTGGTGGATATAGTAACCTCTCCTAGGATTCCACACAGGTGACTGTAAGGGGGATTGCTTGTGGTACCCGTGACAGACGTTCAATATTATCTTCCAAAAACTGGGAGGGTATTTTCCTACAGTCTCTTACTTTCCCCTTGGGGAACTTTTGTGTGTATATTATTGTAACTATTTCTCATATTTTCACTGACGGCTTCATATCCCATCTTCAGAATATGCTTTCACTTATTATTTTCTTAGTTGATTACCTTTAGATTTCTTAGGGGCACATTCATTTGAAATTTTTAGTTGGTCTTAGGGATCATTATTTCAGTGAAACTTTCACCATGGTCGACCAAGGTCTTCGAAGATCTCAGAGAATGCAAGGGTTGGAATCCGAAGAACATGATATTCCACACAACCTTTCAAATGATGGAACTATTAACAAAGATCTTTCTTATGAAATTGGGAGTGTAGCTCCCCTGAGTTACCATCATGAAGGGGAGGTATATATCATTGGGGAAGGCTTTGTCTCTCCCTCAAATCCTCCTTTTACTGATTTTTATAATCCACTACTTGTTGATCTTCATTCAACAAATTTTATTGATTCTTTTTCTTCTTATTGCTTACCACCTGATATGTACAATAGGTGATCTTGTAGAATGGATGAAACAACACCTAACTATACATATAGAGTAGTAATACCCCCACTTGATCCTAAGATAGTTTCTATGCCACAAATCACTACCCCTTTCACTTCTCCTTTATGGGGAACATTTTTGACCCATGTTACCCCATCACAACATCCCGTGAGCATAAATTTTATTCTTTCCTCTCTAGTACATATGTATACTCCAATCTCTTTACTTGGATGTTCTATACCTTTTTCATCTAGTCAGGTGGCCAACAATGCTTCTATCTTGGGCCCTGCGACAAATAAATTGTTTTTCCCCCCTTCCAATCAAGTAGGTAACCCAATCACATTCACACCAATTGTTCTTCCTATACAATTTTTCCAGATGGGAAGTTCTTCTATACCTCCCATTGGGGGACAAATTCCAACTGGGGGGAAACCCATGGTTTCATGGCCCTCTTCAACATGGGGGAAATAACCATATGGGGGGAAAACCCTCAACTGGAGGGCCATCTAAAGCATGTAGACAACAACTAGGTTTGGGGGAAACAACCAGATGGGGGGAAACATTCACCTGTGGGGAAACAACCAACTTGGGGGAAACAACTAGCTTGGGGTAGCATCGAATTTTGGAACAATACCTTATTCGAATCCAATCTCAATCATGGGGGAATCCCATTCAATCATTCCCTAAATTCCTTTATACTTTCCTACCGTATCCAGGAGTTGTAAACAATACATGGGATCCACCTAATTCGATGAGAATACCTCTGCAAGGATATTTTTTTGCTCAACCTATGAACCCCATGTTTCCTACTCCCCAACCCTCTCAACCTCAGTATAGGAGAGGACCACCAGGTTTTACAATGCCATCACAACTTGTATATGTTTCTACTGGTACCTCGATGCCACATATATACAACCAACATTTGTAGGAAAATCGACAACTTCCATTTTTGGCTACATTAGATCTATCATATTTTTCATGTTTGACTCATGATCCCATACAACATGCCACATTATGGCCACCCATCCTTGCCAAACTACCATACGATATCCCTAAGTTTGACGAGCAAACTGGAGAATATCATAACAACCACATAATCACCTTCCATATTTGGTGTTATTCTAACTCCTTGATGGACGATTCCATTTGATTAAGAATTTTTTAGATAACACTCACACATTTAGCTGAAAAATGGTATATCGAGTTGTCTTAAAACTCCTTTGTTGATTTTAATTCTCTTGCTATGGATTTTCTGACTCATTTCCAACTGTCAATCTAGTGTGAAACTGATATCGATATTTTAACCTTGCTTAGGAAATCCACCTCCACTAATATTTCTGATCATATTCATGAATGGAGGTGGTGGCGACGATCGATTGGTTCACAAAGTCTCTCCTACCAGCCATTTCTAGATATGTCTCCATGGGTGGCTTTGTCACCAAGTAACAAGAGATTACTCATTATCGATATTTAGATCTAGTATATTCTCAATCTGGCACACTTTATGATCCGATCCCTCATGCTCCTCAAACATAAAATTTTCTGTAAAAACTAACCCTTGGAGCCTATGTCAATGGCATGCTAGGCTCCATAACACTACATTTTATGACCCAATTGACTGGGAAAAGATTCTATAAATCCTCCACCCCAACCTTATCCCAGACTGGCACCAATACCAAATATGCTCCCTCTCATCCACAAACCTCTGAGGTGAATGTGGTTCAAGCCACTTCATCTCAGCAATCCAGAGGAAATAATAAAAACAAGGATAAATCCAAAAAATATTCTAACTATAAGGAGAGTACAAACACCCAAGACCCCACTACTACATTGGGTGCAAATTACGACGAAATATTACGATAGTTTAAAATTTCATCGTGTTTATTTTTCTTTTTTTTGGACTAAATACACTCATTTTTTTCGGGGTCCAAATGTTGGTCTCTCTAGTGACGAACATTCCAAGTTGGTCATTTTAAGGACAAAATTTGGTCTCTCTAGTGACTAACCACCAGGTAGTCACTATAGCGACCAACAATGGCACATGTGAGAATCAAATAGTCATTTACGGAAAATCAATCCTATATATATCTTAGTTACGACAAATTTGATATAGTTGCGACAATCATTTTCTACAGTTGCAAAAATCATTCGGGTGTGCTGATGCAATGGTGTTCTGGTTTTTTATGAAATGTTGATTTCAATTCTCTTTCAAGAAGAGAAACATTGAATTGATCGGACTCTACATAGCTGAGATTTTGAAGGTTAGTACTTAAAATTTTTCTGTGTGATTTAGTAATTTGGTGCTATTAAACTATTTTATGGTTTATTTTCACTCCTTAAATAAGATTTTATGGTTTATTTTAACTCCTTAGAAATATT
>JZKD02S2187456.1:78684-93865 GCA_000966675.3 Picea glauca
TGTTGAAATTATAATTTTGAATTGATGAAATTGTTGTTTTTAATGTAAAAATAGTTTAAATGTCTTGAAATACATCTTTTGTCACTATATTGTGTACAATTAACATATAATATCTAGAATTGAATCAATCTAAAATTATTAGTCCATCCATAACAAGTTTAGAACACTAGATTAGTTTAAAATTTGACAAACTCAACCCTTTTATACATAAATTATTCTCCAAATCTATTAGGAATTGAGTTTTGTCCCAATTTCAATATGACCCAAATCATTGAAATTTGAAAAAAATGAATCAATCAAGGACAAACCTCATTTTTCCAAAAAAAATAAAATCACTGGAAATTTTGAGTTTTTCCACTTATTATATATATATATATATATAACTAAATGACCATATGAGGAAACAAAGTTTAAGTTTTCATCACCATTTCCAAGAGAATAAAGCAATAAATCACCATAACTATAGCTAGAAGCGTAATGGTAGGGACCCAAATTTGGATACTCCCGAAACGTTGATATGTAGTGTTTGATATGTAAATTCGACATCTCTTTCATTTGAAAGTATGCTATTTATCACACAAGTACTTGTGTGAATTTGGGAGAATGCTATGAAATCAATTCAAGGACTTGCACCTCAAGGATGATGTCCATATTTATAATACTTTTTATGAGGGAATGCCTCATGAACCAAGGGATTGCAAAGACAAGAACGGTGAGCATCCATAATCCACAAAACACATAAGAATCTCTAAACAATGTTAGTATCAAAGAAAGGAAAAATATTATTGTCTCAATTTGAGGGCTTGCACCTCAAAACTAAATTCTAAACTATCCAAATTTTAGATAAAAATAATACTTCATAAACCACCTTTATTTCACAATTGTTATCTATGTAAATTTATTCACAACAAACACATCCTATATACACAATATTCCCTAACTTTACCTCCTAAAATATTACCCTAAAAAGTAAACCATACTTTATCATATTTTACATAGAAAGTTGTAGCTATTGCTTTTGTTTACAGCTCACCTAAACTCATTCAATACCTCCAATACATCTAATATCCTCATGTAACATTACCATTTGTTCTTTCCTTTAGAATATCAATGTCATGTTTTCTTGAGTACCTGAAGTATTGAATGGGGTATAGTATGAGGGGGACTTGAACTTTAACCCTATCCACTAGGATATATTCACCCTAAGACCTTCAATATATGAATCAAATCTATGGATAATTGCCTTGTGTCCTAGTATTGAGTGTGTCTGGTGCCGACCCCTTCTGACCCTAGGGCCGAAGTTCGCTCATAGGATCATTCAATCACTTCCCTGAGCTGAAGTAGCTCTTTTGATTCCTTGCTGGAATCCCAAATTTCCGATCCACAGGTCCTTATTCTTGCCTCACTGTCTTATGCACATGACCATGAAATTCGGGTTTCAGAACCCTCAGTGTCCCGATGTCAAGAGCCTCTATCTCCTTGATCTCCCGATCACCAAAATGTTGATTTTCCAAAAAGGTTTTTCTTGCATTAGCCATTTTAGCTATTCTGTAGTGCATGTGACCACTCCTCATAAGACCATAGTATTATTTCCTTTCAGGACTTGTCAATACGAGAGCCCGATCTCTTTTCAACAGGACTCTCGAATTCCCAATTTCTGATTTGACGAAATGGCCTCCTTTCAGAAAATCTTCCGAAATCCTGGCAACCCTCCTTTCGAAAAATCTCTCGAAATCCTAGATTGCTACCATGCGTCTCCTCAAGATGGACAATCTTCCTTCATTTCGCAATTCCATGACTTGTGACCCCCAGTGACACAAATCCTCTGTCAACTTGAAATTTCGGTAGCCAAAATACTGACGGGTTCCTTGATCTCCGCCACATGTCCCAATGAATGGACGGTTGTGATCTTTTCGGGACTTCACAAGGTGCAAAGTCAAAATGCTCACATCTATGAGTCCCAGTGCCCGAATCCCCGATGTGGATGATCTCGCAACACGCGTCCTCCTTCCAACGGATGGCTGTGAATCCTTTCTCTATTTTGGGACATTCGTCGTGGAGTGTCTCGACCTCTTGTCCTAGAGATCTTCGAAATCCCGAAGTCCAAAATCCAGATAAATCAACTCCTCCTTCAGGATTTTCACCTTTGTTCATGAAGTCTTAACCCTCATGCATCTCTTGACAGATCCAATGGCTGTCGGGTTCTCTAAGTAAGATCTGACGGCTCAGATCTGTCCTTCCTGTGCACTCCTCCTATGCTACTTCCTGGATGTGGGAAATCCTCTATGGTTCAGATCTTCTGGCTAGATCCAATGATAGTTGTGCTCCTCCTGAGCACGCCCATTCTTCCTGAACTTGAAATACTTTCCAAGTGCTAAAGGCCTCAAAATTTGCTCTTCTCCTCTGTGAGTTCTACATTCTTAAGTCTCGCCTGCATACATGAAAACGCTCTCCCTCCTGATCTTTCCTATTACCCAGATTCATAAGGAACTCAGTCCTTTTACCATTTCTCCTTCAGATGGAGAATCTGATGCCCTCTTGGCACTCCTTAGCTCAAGAAACCTCTTGCTAAGTCTGCAGGGTGTTTAACAACCCTGTGAAGATCCTTCTCCTTGGACTCTACTTTTGTGTTAGAACATAAAAAGTTCTCTTCCTGTGCACTCCTTGCACCTTCTCAATGCCCACCTGGCAGAGTGTCTAGAATCCTCAGTGATTCTGACTTCTATCTGAACTCACAACATAGTTCTTCCTCAATGCATCACTATGCATATGCTCAATGCCTATTTGGAAGAGCTCTACAAAAATCACAACAAAGTTTTTCCTTAGCACTCTATTCTTGTGCTCAATGCCCTCCAAGTAGATCTCTCATAATCCTTAGTGTTTTTGGTTCTCCTTGAACTCACAGCAGAGTTCTTCTGTGCACTCTTGCACCTGCTCAATGCCCACTTGGTAGAGCTTTATAGAACTCCTCAGAGATTCTGTCTGCAACTGCGTCTTCCCTACACAGCCTTACGTCCAAGTTATTCAAAAACCTTGAGGTCTTCCTCTGAGTCAATGATTTCAACAACTGTGCCCTCCTAGAACACCTTTGTTTGAGCCCACAGAATTCAGAAATGCACTCTCTGTGGACGACTATTAGAACCCTCAACATTCTATCACACCTTCCTGGTGTGAAGCCTCAAAGACCTCTAACCCTGAAATCAAACAACCCCTTCACATGCATTCCTAACATACATCTATAGCATACAAACGAACACACATAGACATTCACATAACACAGACAATATGCAGGAAAAATTTCTCTAGTTTGTATTAATAAAAATGCCTCTTTACAAAGGTGTTCTGACCACGAACTTTAACAGATTCTCGGCTCCTTCTCTACTCTCTCTCTGCCTACTCTTCTACCACTACTATCATAATACAAAGAATGTCTCTCAATCTCTTACATGAGGGGCCTCTTTGAGCTCTTCCCTCCAATCTACCTACCCTATTCAATTACATTGAATGGGCTATCTAGTCCATAATTAGATCTAGATCTCAGCCTTACAAACATTAAAGGCCTCCTTATCTACAACCTCTGCAAAGCACGACCTCATGGCTCAACAACCTACAACATTAATTACATTCAAATTTCAAATTTGAAATGAGGTTGCGCCTCTTCATTGAATGCGTGCGCTGATGTGGGATGACTGGATGGCTGATTGACATGGAGATATGCTCCTGCATCAGTGTCTCTCTTTACCATAGCTTCTATGTTAGTGTTTGTGACCTCGAATCTATATTTCTCAGTACCTCATTTATGGAGGTGTTGATGATTTTTTTGCAACCTCCAAGTGTCTTCTCTCCAGAATTGGGTAGGCATATGGATCTATTGTTAGGTCAATATTATTTTTCCATACCTTACCTTCTCTGGCCCCTTCTACTCTTATCTTCAATTCTTCTATAATCTCTTTAGGCTCATGTTATTTTGTAGTTGTGAACCTCATAGTTTCATTTTGGAACCCATACTTAAATGCTCATATTTACACACCCCCAACATAGTGGTTTGGTGACCTCAATATTTGTTGCAATGCCTAGTTTTGTAGGTAAGGTTTACAAAGGAGATTTCTCCTTTTAGGGGTGATATCAAAATACAATTCACAAAATTTCCAAGTGTTTTGGAAATCCATCTTCATAACAGATATGTATCATTCAATGTTAAATTTGTACCATTGATCTTTTAAGTATAAATCATAGACCCTAGCAAGTGGTCTATGTGCCAACATTTTGTAAGCTTGTTCAATAATATCCTCACATACATATGTTAATCTTGCAATTTCCTAATCCTTTTTTGTTGTTTCTTGCATTTTTTTTATGAGTTCAATTTTTATCTTGGTATTTTCATTACCGAGGAATTCTAAATTTTCATTAAAATCTATTGAGGTTAAAGAAAATTTCTCTTCCATCTAAGTGATTACTTGGTTATGCTCAATGACAAAAACAAAGTTCTCACCTTTTGATTCTTCTTATTTTTTCCATTGCTACTTCACCTTGAGAAATCAACAACTATCTCATCAAAATTTTAACTGAATTTGTGGTCACAATGTGTGTTAGAATCCTCTTTTGCATCCTATTTGAACCATATATCCTTATCCTCTTCGGAATATGGTCAATGACATAGCTACTCTATTCATGTATCACAAGTGTCTCTTCATCAACAAGGTTGTTGATTTCTTCTTTTCCTTTAACAATTGGAATGTGGCAGGATCTTCTTGCTATGGGGAATATAGAATATCAAATGGCTCCTTATCTTGGGCTAAGGTATTTTCCTTTGCAACCCTGGAAATATTTGATTCTAGTTCCTAATCTATTCAGGAGATATCTGCCTACTCCTCCTTCACACTTTGCTACTTCTTATGCAATAGTTGATATAGGCTCTGTAGCATCCATGGATTCGTCACCTACCAGTGTTGGAACATGTTCTAAATCATGTGATGAGTCTTCAATACATGTTTTTGATGCTACATTTCTTCAAGATGGATAATGAACATGTCCCATGTGACATATGGTTGTATTCTTCATAATTCATCAAAAACAAATAGCTTAATCAACCCATGGTGTGCTGCAACTGCTTATGCTCTCAAATAAACTTCTATATCCATGATTTGGAGCAACTTAATTAAGTAATATGGAATGCCAATGATCTTCCAATGTCTCTAATGTTCCAAGATCTTAAAATGTTGTGCCAACCTAAAAATCTCGAATTACGATGGCATTTTGTGCAATTGTTGAGCAAACTCTATAGTAATTGCATTGATGTATTCAATGAGTATGTCAAATAATGCCATCCATATAGTTTGTTGGAATATATGCTACATATTAGGATTACTTTGTATTAAATCCATATCTATAGTCTCTCATATGTTCAATGTTCCTCCCGTGATTTTTTGTGAAATCCACAGTTGATTTTCACTTCTACAATAACCCACGCTTTGTGAAATCTATTTCCTATTTCTTAACACTTTCCTTGCTACTGCATTTGGCAAACATTGTCGATATCCATAGTGATATTATAGGTCGATGATTGACACTCATTTCTCATTCGTGGAAAATATGTTTTAGATTTGTTACTATGGTGGAGGGTTGGTGAATCGTCTTCATCCATAACTTCTCATTATTAGTTACCATTATTCACACATTGTTTATGGAGTGATCAACAATTAATTTAAGTAATAAAGCATCGATACATATGATTAAGCATTTATCATATTGATGAAGGCATTAAAGCCATTATTTATGTTTTTCACCCAAAAGTAACTGTCTTCACTTTTAATTGTAGTTGTTTCCTTCAAAATTGGTGGCACAAATTGGCCTGTTAGTTGATGAACTGATAGAGGGTTCATACCATCAGTATCGGTCACTCAATAGCCATATTTATAAAACATTGAATCCTTGTCGCAATAGGTATTTCCTTAATAGAAGGCCCTTCCATACAATCTACCTTTTCAGTCAATGTCATCTCCCAAAACAAAATTCGTAATCTCATCAACATCTACGCTTGAAAATGAATTCAAGAACAAATTTGGTGTTCTCAATTTAATCGTGATCCTTTAATTGATTTAAAAATTTCAATTTCTTGAGAATTTGTGAATAACCTCGATGGGTTGCTAATTTTACTAGTTTTAAAATTGAAATTGTATGAGCTGACTCCCTTAGCATTATTTTTTTCACTCCTTTAGACTAGCACTTGGGAGTTGTTTGACATTCTAATAATTGTTGTTCAACTATGATTTGGCACTCTTAGATGACGTTTCTCCTCAATGACATCCTGTAATGAACCAACCACGCCTCTTGACAAATTAGATTTGAGTGTGTGACATAATATTTGTGAAACCATAAAATTTTGTCCTTCCCTTCCAACGACCTATTACAACAACAAGTTTCTTACTGGAAAACACTTTTAATGTGCAGAAATTGTCCACATTTTCTTCATCTTTTAACAAGATCATACAACACGCAGGTACTAAATTTGATGGTACTGTTCAAAATTCAATATATTTTTGTTAATCAAAATACACTGTCCGAGATGACAACAACAATTTGAAATGTTCTTTGATGTTTTTAACTTCTTCCTGCCAAAATCAAAGTTAAAGAAACCAATTCCATTCGAGGAGACCACATACAGTTGGAGTTTCTGAATATGATTGAAATTCCGATTGAAATTTTTGTGCGAGAGCCAAGCAATTTTGTGTGTGTTGAACATGATAAGTCAACTGAGAGGGGGGGGGGGGTGAATCAGTTGTATAAAATTTCCTTTTATTTTATAAGAAGATTACTTATTAATCAATAAATCATTCTTTTAACATTTAACTTGCAGTAATACATTTAACCAATAAATATACAATCACATAAATGAAACAGTGACACAGTGATATTTCATGAGGAAACCCAAAAGGAAAAAAACATATTCTTCTTATGAATGAAAGGCAAGCTCCAACTCCTCTTTACATTCTTCTTTTATCTGAGCTCCAACCCAGATGAGGCTGCTACTTCTATTTCTTCAACACCTACTGAATGGAAGCTACAACTCCCAGATGTACAAGCACCAACTTGTATAGGAGACTTTTATATTCTCCCCTTGCTCCTCCCTACCACCCTGAAATCATTCTTTGTCACTAAGAACCTGCAAACAAACTTTTTATTTACTCTGTCAAAGATTAAGCATTCAAATCCTCTCTTCACGATTCATTCTTGACCAAACCACTTTAGATTTTCCAATCTGCGTATGTGTCTTCCCTCCTTTGTCTTTTCTCTTCATCAAATTTTACAGAGCCATATATCTCTCATAATCCTCACTCTTTTTCTTTTCTCGCAACAATCACTATATATAACTTCCTATATCATCAACGTGTATATTTGAACTCTTAGCCTTCAAAGAATCATTTATAATAACTGAATAACTTCCTTACAGTTTACGTTCTTGGCCGTGCTAACAAGTTAATCGAAATGCATTTCACATTTTCACATTTCAGCAATTTGGCAATCCCGTGTTTAAAACTTCAAATTATGAAATCCAAAATCTACACTAAAAGGTTTTTCAGAGTTTTCACATTTCGACATTTCGACATATCTGCAATTCGCATTTCGCAATTTCAACATTTCTGTTGTTGAAGTGTTTCGACACTTCAAGTCCCGATCCTCAAAATCTTCGTTGTTTCACATTTCAATTTTTTGGTATTCCTGTGGTGAAGTTTTCTTGATGCTCCATATCGTGATTTCCGAAACTCCGAAATAGAGATTGGTTGCACTAGCTCCTTCCTTGAGCCTTTGTCAATGTGACCATTGGTTATGATCAAGTTCTTATTCATAAAGTGTTTTCACGATTTCCTATTTCGGAAATTCACATTTTGGAACAAGGGACTCCTGTGATGAACATGTTTTTGCTTACCCTGCAAAAAATCCTAAAATAAAAAAATCCCGAAATCTATGCAGTTTCGCGTTTCAGTATGTTGAGAGGCATGCTAAGCCTGTGCAAATCTTGTGCAAACTGATGCGAGCTGAGCCTTTAGCTTTTCTAAATTTTGACATTATTGACAAAACCACTGAGCCTGTGCAAACTAATACATGCCAACACACTCCCCTTTTTTCATTGATGGAAAACTTTAAATCTCCTCTCCCCTTTTTGACATTGATGACAAAGGAAATAGGCAATGGATGAACTATCTTATTTGAATCCTACAGAGTATTTGTATCTAAGCCAGAGTCTTCTCCTTATGATTCTTGGACCTGTTTAACATCATCTTCAACTGTCCTCTATAGCAGACTCAACCTTGTTTACTGAGACTCCTTCATCAAACTTTTCTTGTCATAACTGAATGACTCCCCCTGAGCAAAGAAAACCACTTGCAAAGATGTATCATTTCAATAGAAACTCCCCCTATTAATCATAGTCAATAAACCTGTGCAGTCTGATTTTAAAATGAAGCCCTTGGAATCTTTGAGAAGGAAAAGAAATTACAGAGAGTAAACCCCCAAATTATCCCTGAGACTTTCAAATTGGATTTTAGGTAAAGGTTTAGTAAATACATCTGCAATCTGATCCTTTGTGCCAACATATTCCACTTTAATAACTTTAGACATAACCCGCTCTCTTAGAAAATGAAATTTAATGGGAATATGATTTGTTTTTGAATGCATAACAAGATTTTTAGAACTACTAATGGCACTGGTATTATCACAGAATATAGGTATAGGTTCATCATAATGAATATGTATATGTTCCAGCATCTATTTCATCAATATAACCTAAGTGTAACAAGTTGCAGCTTCTATGTATTTTTCTTCAGCAGTAGATAGAGACACTGCTGATTGTTTTTTACTTGACCAACTTACAAGACATCCTCCAAGAAAAAATGTTGCTTCACTAGTATTCTTCTTGTCATCAACACAACCTTCCCAAACAACATCAGTGAAAGCATATAAATCAAGCTGATTACCTATAGGATACCACAAAGCATACTCTATTTTCCCCTTAAGATATCTGGAAATTCTTTTGACTGCAAGTAGATGAGAATTTTTTGGTGAAGCCTGAAACCTGCCAACTTGACAAACTACATGCATAATATCAGGTCTTGTAGTTGTAGCATAAAGAAGACTACCAATAATAGATTTGTATACTGTCTGATCAACATCTCTAGTATCATCAAACTTAATTAATTTACAGCCTGTAACCATTGTAGTGCCAACTGGTTTAGACTCTTCCATCTAGAATTTCTTAAGCATTTCATTAATACACTTGGTTTGAGAAATGGAAATACCTTCATCAGATTGAGTAATTTGCAAGCCTAAGAAAAAAATCATTTATCCTAGCATGGACACTTCAAACTTTTTCTGCATACTTTCAACAAACTGTTTACTGAGGTTATTATCATCACTACCAAAAATTATATCATCTACATATATCTCCACAATGATTAGGCTATAATTTTCTTCTTTAATATATAGGTTACTATCAGTGTTACCTTTCCTGAATCCTTGCTGCCTCAAGTATTTGTCAAGTCTGGAATACCAAGCCCTTGGTGCTTTCTTCAGTCCATACAATGCCTTTTTCAACCTGTAAACATATTGTTCTGCTTCCTGTACCTGAAAACCTTCTAGTTGTTCCATATATGCTTCTTTCCCTAAATCACCATTCAAAAATGCAGACTTTACATCCATTTGGTAAACTTTAATGTGTTTAGAACTGGCATAAGCTAGAATCAGTCTAATGGATTCCATTCTTGCAAGAGGAGAAAAAGTTTCTCCATAATCTATTCCTTCTACCTGTGCATACCCTTTGCAAACCAATCTAGCCTTATTTCTAGTTATTTTACCTTCTTCATCCATCTTATTTCTGAAAGCCCATTTATCCCCTATGACATTCTTATTCAAAGGTCTAGGAACCAATTCCCATGTCTTATTCTTTTCTATTTGAATAAGTTCTTCATTCATTGCTTTCATCCGGTATTCATCTTTAATTGCTTCTTCAACACTTTTGGGTTCAATCAATGAAAGTAAAGATACTTGTTCATGAATTGAGGTGGATTCTTGCCTTTTGCTTCCTGTTTCAACACCTGCATTTAAGTCACCAAGTATTTGTTCTTCAGGATGATTTTTCTATATTCTCTTGTTTGGAGTCTTTGATGAAGTCATTCTTTTGGATGGAGTTGTGCCCTTTATTAAAGTAGGAATTAATTTTTCACTGTTAGCATCCTTAGTTTCTTTCGTTTCACTTACTTCTTCATCCATCTTATGTTTGTCATATATATCATGTATTTGTTGATCCTTTTGTTTAGATTTAGTCTTCAAAAATGAGGAATAATCAAACCTTACATCTATAGATTCAAAAATATTTCTTAATCTGAAATTATAGCATTTATAATCCTTTCTTGAACATGAATATCCAACCAATATGCCTTCATCAGTTCTTGAGTCTAATTTTCCCAGTCTTTTATCAATTCTTTTAATGTAACACTTACTCCCAAAAATTCTAAAATGTTTTATGTTTACTGGTCTTCCTTTCCATAATTGATAGGGTGTCTTATCATTATTATTTATTAGAAAACTTCTATTCAATATGTGTACAACAGTGTGAACAGTTTGAGGCCAAAACATATCATTCAATCTGGACTCATTTAACATTGTTCTTGCCATTTCCATAACAATTGTATTTTTTCTTTCAACAACACCATTTTTCTAAGGTGTTTCTGTAACAGAGAAATGCCTTTTAATTCCATTTTCAACACAGTAATTGTTAAATTCTTTTGATACAAACTCTCCTCCATCGTCTGACCTTAAACACTTAATCTTCATATCAATTTCATTTTCAGTCAATTCTTTGAAAACTTGAAAACATTTAAAAGTTTCAGACTTATTTTTCAATAAGAACAACCAAGTCATTCGAGTAAAATCATCCACAAATAACAGAAAGTATCTTTCACCATTTAGACCTATTGTCCTCATAGGTCCACATACATTAGGATGCATTATTTCCAAAGGTTTTGTTATAGAATATTCCTTTGTTTTAAACTTGACTCTAGTTTGTTTACCATGTTGACATTGTTTACAAATAGAATTGGAAAGATTCTTTATGACAAGTAAGTTCCTTATTAACTCTTTTTTATTTAATTGAATCAGATTGTCAAAATTTCCAAGTCTTTTATGCCATAACCAACTTTCATCTTCATGTCCAAGATAGCAATTTTCATCCTTCTCATCTAAAATGTATATGTTATTTGATGTCCTTGTAGCTGTTCCAACTAACTGATTTGTYTTAACATCCYTRATTTGAMATTGTTTAGAATCAAATATCATAAGATKCCCTTTATCACATGTTTGACTTACACTCAACAAGTTATGTTCCATATTTTCAACCAGTAAAACATTTTCAGCCATTATGTCTTTGTTCAAACAAACAGAGCCTCTTCCAACTATTCGAGCTGATTGATCATTACCAAATGTGACTGAACCTTATTCTCTTTCATCTAAAGAATCAAAGATTTATTTTCTTCCTATCATATGTTTTGAGCATCCACTATCCACACACCACTTAACTTTATGATCATCTTGTAAAACAAGTTTTCACTCTTCAATTTCTAAATGATCATTCTTCCTTTTCCAATAACTAGTTTTGTGATTTGTATATTGGTTTATAACAAATTTTTGGAAATTCATTGGACAGTTTCTTGAAATATGTCCAAAGTTATTACACCTATAGCATTCAAATTCAAATTTTAAAGAATCAAATCTATTATGTGAGATGTTCACATTATTCTGAATAGATTTATCATGTCTTCTTTCATATTCAAATATAGATATGCCATGATTGTTATGTGCACTTATGTTTCTTAAAAAATTGTTACAGAAAGTTGCTTTGTGTCCATACTTATAACAGAAGAAACAATAGCCTTCAAACCTATTTTGATGTCTTCCATAATTCTTCTATGCACGGTTGAAGCCTGATTCTCTTCTTGCCTTTCTGATTCAATCTTCTTGCTAGAAATTTGTTCATGATTAATTTTTGTACCTTCTTTCTCAACACTTGAACTAGAACATCCATTAGTTACTGCAGATTTATATCCAATTCCAGTCTTATCATATGTTGATCTCTTATTACAAATAATCTGATTCAACACCTGAGAACTATGATTCATGTTATTCTCTTGTACTTTCTTTCTTAAAGAGACTACTTCAAATTTTAAACCTTCATTTTCTTTATCCTTTTCTATGAGCATTTGAGTTAGAGATTCTTCAGTCACTCTAGGCTCTTCTATTTTAAGCTTTAAGTCAACTAACATGATTTCAATACTTTCAATCAAACCATTTGATTTTTGTAATTCAAATTCTACTTTATCAATTTCTCTTTTGAATTGTTTGAACTATCTTCTTACTTTCTTTAGTTCAAACAAAACACTTACAAATTCAGCTTACAGGTCAACTTCACCTTCTTCTTCTTCTATGAGTTCATCATTATGATTTTCCATAGCCATAAAAAGTCTTATATCTGAAATTTCATCATTTTCATCTGTATCTGAGGACTCACTAATATTTTTGATGAATAGACTTTTCCTTTTATAAGAATTTCTTTGAAATGGCTTCTTATACATTTTCTTATATTCTTTGGTTTTGATGTTACTTTCTTCTTCTTCATCAAAATGTTTATTGAAAGGAAACTTAGAAGAAAAATTCCCTATTCTACCAAAATCAAAGCACTTGAGAGGAAGTTTACCTTTGTACTTGCCAGTACCTCTTTTTAGATTTTTGACAAAGTTGGCTTATTCCATGTCTTCTTTTGAATCTTCATGATTACTAGTTTTTGTTTCAACCTTTTTCTTGTCCTTCTTTGCTTCCTTGAAAGCTGCTTCCTTATTGGAAGGATTCTCATTAGATGTCCTCATCTCATATGCTATTAGTACTCCTTGCAACTCATCCATTAATAAAGTAGCAATATCAGTTCTTTCTACTAAAGAAGATATTTTGGGATCAAATCTTGCGGGTAAAGATCTAAGCACATTTTGCACAATAATATCATTTCCAACTGTTTCTCCTAAACCTCTCATAGTATTGACTACTTCATCAATATGTAAGAAATAGGTAGCTATATCTTCAGATTCTTCCATCTTTAAACTTTCAAATTGAATTCTATATGATTGTAATTTAGCATTCTTTACGTTAGTATATCCTTCATATACCTTCTTCAGTTTGTCCCATAACTCTTTTGCTGACTCCCAATGCATTACTTTAACAAATTATGAACTTGCCAATCCTCCAAGTATTGCATACATAGCTTTGAAATTATTCTCATAGAATCTCTTCCCTGCAACATCTATTGGAACTGTTGTTGGGGTCTTATATTCATTCAAAACATCTTGCCAAACATCTACTCTTTGAGACTGCAAAAACAACTTCATCCTGATACTCCAAAAAGCATAATTATGTCCATCAAACAGAGGTAATCCATGTTTAGTAAAATCAGATTTCTTATTCATTATTAAGGATCAAACTTCTAGTGATTAAACTAAATCTTGAAGTAACCTTCTCTGATACCAATTGTTGAATAGGATAAGTCAACTGAGAGGGGGGGGGGGGTAAATCAGTTGTATAAAATTTCCTTTTATTTTATAAGAAGATTACTTATTAATCAATAAATCATGCTTTTAACATTTCACTTGCAGTAATACATTTAACCAGTAAATATACAATCACATAAATGAAACAACGACATAGTGATATCTCATGAGGAAACCCAAAATGGAAAAAGCCTCTTCTTCTTATGAATGAAAGGCAAGCTCCAACTGCTCTTTACATTCTTATTTTATCTGAGCTGCAACCTAGATGAGGCTGCTACCTCTGTTTCTTCAGCACCTACTGAATGGAAGCTATAACTCCCAGATGTACAAGCACCAACTTGTACAAGAGACTTTTACAATCTCCCCTTGCTCCTCTCTACCACCCTGAAATCATTCTCTGTCACTAAGAACCTGCAAACCAACTTTTTATTTACTCTATCAAAGATTAAGCATTCAAATCCTCTCTTCATGATTCATTCTTGACCATACCACTTTAGATTTTCCAATCTACGTATGTGTCTTCCCTCCTCTGTCTTTTCTCTTCTTCAAATTTTACAGAGGCATATATCTCTCATAATCCTCACTCTCTTTTTTTTCTCACAATAATCACTATATATAACTTCATGTATCATCAACGCATATATTCAAACTCTCAGCCTTCAAAGAATCAATTATAATAATTGAGTAACTTCCTTACAGTTTACATTCTTGGCCATCCTAACAAGTTAATCGAAATGCATTTCGCATTTTCACATTTCAGCAATTGGGCAATCTTGTGTTTAAAACTTCAAATTACGAAACCCAAAATCTACACAAAAAGGTTTTTCAGAGTTTTCACATTTCAGAATTTTGGCATATCTGCAATTCACATTTCTCGATTTCGGAATTTCTATTGTTTAAGTGTTTCAACACTTCAAGTCCCAATCCATGAAATCTTCGGCATTTCGCATTTCGGTTTTTCGGTATTCCTATGGTGAAGTTTTCTTGATGCTCCATATCGCGATCCCCGAAACTCCGAAATAGAGCTTGCTTGCACTAGCTCCTTCCTCGAGCCTTTGTCAATGTGACCATTGGTTATGATCAGGTGCTTATTCATAAAGTATTTTCACGATTTCCTATTTCGGCAATTCACATTTCAGAACTTCGAGACTCCTGTGATGAAGAGGTTTTTCGTTACCCTGCAAAAAAATCCCGAAATAAAAAACTCTTGAAATCTATGTGGTTTCGCGTTTTAGTATGTTGAGAGGCATGCTGATCCTGTGAAAACTGATTCACATTGAACCTGTTCAAATCCTGTGCAAACTAATCCACGTTGAGACTTTAGCTTTTCTAAAGTGTGATATTAATGACAAAACCATTGAGCCTGTGCAAACTAATCCATGCCAATAGTGTGTAACTGAGAAATCTGTGGGATATTTTGTGTGTTGTTGTGCAACATACCCCAAGTTGCTACTATTTGATTCATTGCATTCCCCACCATAGTTGTAACATCCCGCTCTGGCGCACTGAGGACACTTATTCTTTGAGGACACTTGCTCGCAAGTGATCTGGACCCTTTTTGATGTTGGACCTTATATATTTGATTATGATGTGAT
>JZKD02S2187456.1:100149-114983 GCA_000966675.3 Picea glauca
TCTTAAGACCTGTAGCCTTCTGTTCCTTAATATTTTCCCTTGTTAGAATACCTCTGTCACCCTTCTTTATTGTAATGAAAATATAAGGTTCTTTTTAGATTAAATTCTTATATTCTTCTGTGCGATTTTTTGTTGTTTATCATCTTATAAATTACCACTGAACCAGAGAACGGCCTTACTTGTGTTATTATTTTCTGTTTCAAGTTTCCAAGTTGTTTATTTAATATTTGGCCTGAATATCTGAAGTAACAAACTTATCAAAACCCTTTCATAAAAAATATAAAAATTAGTCACCTATGACTGTCCCAAACGTTAGACAACCCAACGYAGACATAGGATTGCAAGACCAAACTAGTATCRCATTGAACCTTTTCAATACTATCTTGCAAACTGCCAGAAACAGAACCGAACTAGAACAATCGTGGGCAGCAATAGAACGAGACATAACTATCCAAGAACATAGGGAAGAAAGACAGAGACAGTTGAAAAACTGAATCTGGTCTAACCTTCAGTACCTATTGGTTTGAAAGAAAATATCATTATTATAGATCCCCAGACGGTGTGTTTTATAGCCTTAAAACACAAACTCTGGAACAACATACATCATATCAAAAAAATCCCAAAATATTTTCTTCTTAGGATTTCACTATGCATTTTGACCTTGTATCAATTTTTCATGTTCTGAAAGGATTCTAGGGATATTTGTTTTTTACATGGGGATATATTTTAAAATTGAGGTACATGTCTCTAACCTAACATATAGGGATAGGTTTTTCCCTACACTTCCCTCTTTGCAGTATTAACCATGCATAGTGCCAACACTATACCTTTGGTTCAAGAATTCTTGGAGGGTTTTCCCATAATTTTTGTTGTTTAAATGACCACACTTTATTAGAATTGTTGTCTTGCTACTTATTTCTACTACATCGCCATTTTCTTCCATTTCTTATTGTACCAAAACCATGCTTGACTGCTATCCATCTATTTTCTCCCATTTTACAACACCCCTAGATGAGAATTGTTGTTATGAGTGGTCATCATTGGTTGTGTTTCTTATTGTAGTCCATTGCTTAAGTCATGTTACATGCACTTGAAACTTCATTGCTACCCATTGGTTCTCTCCAGTTGAGATTAATACTACCCCTTTTCACACTTGGTAACCAAACATGACAATGGTACACCATAGAGTCTCCTTTAAGATTTTTTCCAACTCTCTAAACATGGAAATATTGTCGAGTGAGCTTATTTCCTTTGACACTTATTAAGTGGATTTGAAAGGATGTATATTTGGTGTAAGTTTAACCCTATATCGGACCAAATGGCCTAATTATGAAAAAGGAATACTCTAGTAAACCTTGGCTACAAGAGTTCTCCCTTGTATTTTTTTATACTTTTTCAGGCTCGGGGGAATAAATTTATAAAAAAGGATACCATTGGAGTCTTCTTTATGTTCTTTCCAAACTCTCTAAACTTGAAAATACCATTGAGTTCACCTTATTTGAACTCATAAAATTATACATTAAAGAATGCTTATGGGATCGAACCCCTCATTCTTCAGGTTCGTTAAACATGTGATGAGGGACTCATCGAAGATTAGCTATCTCAACCATATGTTATCCTCCTCAAGATCATAAAAAAAGGGGTACTTGTTGTTCATGGCGGGGAAAATTTGAGGGGTTTTTATTCCAGTCATATTCACAAATGGAATTCGTCCATCAAGTCTTCCTTAAACCAGACACTTGTTTTAATTCTATGTACCATAGTTTGGTTATCCATTTCCTCTGAATAATTACCATCTCCCTGAGTTTTTAGACTCCTCCTAAGACTCAATCTCTGAGTCTCCCATGGCGAGTGTTTTGTCCACTATCGAGTCAATGCTTCCAAGTAAATTTATTTGTCGTGTTGTTTTGTTCAAGGGAATTTCACCTCTATCAACCATTTTCAGTCTTTCAACCTATTTATCCTGACCATCCCCGAGTCAGATATTTTCTACTTTATACACCATCTACCTTTGTTTTTTTTGTGTTTATTGATGGGGGATACATCAATTCCCTCCTTCAATGTATTTTGTCTTGTCGACACCAAATCATTGTCAAGGATCAAAATATAGAAACCAGTTAATACCTTGGGTCTTGCATACATGAGTGGTATGTTCTCTCACATATCTAGTAGTGGGTTTACATTATTGGTTTCTGCTAAATGAATATGTGAGTTTTATAATACAAATCATATCTGCATACTCACCAGATTGTACTAGGTATCTTTGGGTCCATTATCATCATCAATGGATTCCCTCACATCTATAAAATGATATCCATTAATGGATTGTAATCAGATGATTTATACCATGCTTGACGTCACCTCATCTATTCACATGTTTTAGATTGATACCATTCAGGGTTTGATATGAATACCTTGGTTTTGGACCACATTATTCCTTTACAACATCCCCTCTAAATTTGTGATGGATATATTCATGAGTTCCTCAGAGATCACCAGGGCATTGAGTCATCTCCCTAATTTGTATACTATCACATAGATTCACATTTGTACTGGGTCATGTCTATGTATTCTCTTTTGACATGGATCCAAAATGTATTAATTCGAGGCCATGATCTAGTTAGTTGTGTCATGCATGGATCTATATTATATTGTTTTTTTGTATGTGCTTAGTTTATATTATCGAGCATGGGTATGCCCAACTCGGGGATGTTCCTTTTTGTGCATTATAGTTGCTAGATTCTTCCCATGTTCCTTTTCCTAAATATCTATTAATTTTCTTAGTAAAGTATTTCGACCATCATACACCTCTTCTTCCATCATAGTGTAGGGGGCATATGTTATAAATTTATTTTCCACTTGATTACCTAATGAATAATATCTATAAGTTACCAGGATGAAACATTGAATTATGCCATTTTTCACTTGAGTATACACCATTTTGTTTCTTTGTCACGAGTTGTACTTTTATAGATGGTGACTCAAATTGATGGTCACACCTTTCTCTCTTGCAAATCATGACCAGTTCCATCCTGCAGGAATGCAGGGCATCACTGATTTTGCTACTCTCAAATCAAGAATGGTTACAATGAGATGGGATCAAGCTCATATTTCTCATAATTCAACCTTCAGAATATTTTTATTTTGTGTGTCTAAGAGTTATCCACCATCTCATCTCTTTCATCCTATATGTTGGGGGTATCACATGGGAAAAGAGGGAGGAAAAGAAAGAGTAAAATTATAATGTCATATTGATTGCATAGCTTGGGAAAGGAAATTGGGAGAAGCTTCATCAAGCTATTTGTATGTAAGTTGTAAGATTTTTTCCTTATTCATAGAATATGCACATGATTTTCCCCTCTAATTGATTGTATATGGTGATCATAATCTTCATAGGGAGTTAATATTTTCATGTTTTTGTGATATATTATTAGACCTATGTTTTATACATGTTACGTTCGATCTCGTGAGAGGTGTTTGTTTGTTCTCCTATGTGTGCATACTAGTGTTCATGAAAGTGAATTATATCTTCAAAGGAGAGAACTACCAAGGAGCATGTAGGGACAACCAAAAAACTTTTGGGTATGCTTCTCATCCTCTTATCTTGTAGATATGTTTATGTATGATTTGGATCTAGGAAAGTCTTTAGCTTGCATCTTTATTTTTTCTTTGGTATAGGAAGAGCATAAAGGAGGTAACTCCTGCAAAGTACATTTATCCTACAACAAGGAGAAAATTTATATTTAAAATTGGAGTTGATGGATTGAAACCTTCATGGGTTTTCAAGTTCCATTAGGCTATCAGTGAGGTTCTAGCTCACCTGATAAAAGAGAAGGAGATAGAGAATGGGATATTCAAAGGAGGGTAAGATAACTTGAAGCTTCCCTTTTACTGAAGCCATTATTTGAAGAACCATTAACTATGATGGTTCATGAGGAGGTCCCTAAAGAAATGGTTGGATCAAGCTCCAAATTCACTAAGGGTACAAAAAAGATCATTGATATTAGGAGACATGTAGTTGAAAATATTGATAAAATACTTGCCAATATGAAAGAATATTTGGAAATTGTTTTCGAATATAGTGTCATCATTGGAATGATTCACACCCTTGGTGAATATCTAAAATAGGACTTGTGAAATGAGGATAATTTCTACAAGAATGCAGCAAGAAAATTAGTGGGTAGAATATCCAACATTGATGAATCTATAAGGGGGAAGTAGGGACTTCCTTCTAAAAGTAGGTGTTGAGAAAAATTTGGTCATCTATATTTTCTCTCTCTTTGATTAATAAAATAAAATTGATATTAGAAGATGAAAATTTTAGAACTATTATAAGTTCCTTGAGTATCCCATGGCCTCAGCTTCGTCACAGATTTTTCGAATCAGAAATCCAAGTTCATATGCTCAAGATATCTAGGTTTAAAATTCAAAGTGGAAAAGGGTGCCTCTTTCATGTGGAATAAAACTAATATTTTGGAAGCACTTTTAAATTTCTTCGTGTTCAAGACCCTTGAAAATATTCTTGTGATGGGTTCAAAACCCATAAAAAATATTCATGGTATCTTTCGCAGGCACATGTCATTCTCCTCTCTTCCATCACCCCTCATATCCCATACTTAGTTTTTATTTGAGTTATGGTGGTCAATTAGACTCGCCATAACTCCCTCATGTCCGTCCGCAACAAACTCAACTCACCCCCTTTATTTTCCTCACTCCCCAAGCCTGCCTCTCTCCCCACATTTCTGACCCTCTCACTTCCGCTCCTTACAAAATTCCCCTCCTAAAATATCCCAACTTTCCCCTAAAAAAAAATTCACATACTTACATCGCAGGTTGGTAGACCCACCATACTCTCATACCCCTCACCTTCCCAACCCACCAACCAGATACTCTGACACCTACAAACACTTTCCTTGCCACCTCACCCTATGTCATCCCCCTCACCTAATCCATATACACTTCTTCCACTCCCTAACCACCCTTTCCCCATCTCTCTTTCACCCTCCCACACTTAATACATTTCACATATAAACATTATTTACCATTATTTAAATCTCTCACCTTTATCCTTGTGTATTATTTTAATCGATCACCTTTAATCTTATTCCATATGCCAAAAATTCCTTGATGACATGGAAACCTGCTTAAGACTAAGGAGGAATTCCACGTGGCATCAAATCAGATCCTTACACATGATGATATATTAATGGTTGGATAAAATTTAATCCAAGGGCCTAGATTTGTCCATGAATTTTTATCAATGGTGGTTGAGTCACGATCTTGCAAAGGCCATAACATGAGCTCCGGGTGTCGGAATTGCATAAAATTTATATTGTTGGAAATTTATTTTGATTTAGAAGATGATTGTACATGTTTAAAATGATTAAGGATGCTATATTTTACCCAAAAATAAAAATATTAGTCGATTACATTTTTTATGGGCATGCGTGACAACTCAACTTCGCGAGCTCATACCTTGAGCTCCGGGTGTCAGAATTGCATAAAATTTATACTGTTGGAAATTTATTTTAATGTAAAAGATGATGTTACATGTTTCAAATTATGAAGGTTGCTACATTTTCGCCAAAAAATAAAATATCATTCAACTACATTTTTTATGGGCATGCGTGACAACTCAACTTCGCGAGCTCATACCTTGAGATCCAAGCGACAGATTTGGGAAACTTTTATATCGTTGAAAATATAAGTTGATGGATATAACATATGAAATTATTTACATGGATAAAAATTTTATTATCATTCCCATATAATTAAAACACAGTCCTCCTCTTTTAAAAGGATTTTAATTAAATTTCAAAAATAAAAGTTTAATTAAAACTTTTATTAAAAAATGAGAGGGACACATTTTCAATATACTTATATTAATTATGATAATTCATTAATGAGGAATTGATGAGACATTAATTACATGGAATGTTTCAATAAGAAACTTGTACGAGAATTTCTAGAAGGGAGGAACCCTAAGTGCTCAAGTAGTTAGAAAATATCTTCTTAAAATTAGAAGAGAGGCTTCATCAAAGGCTCCAATAATCAGTATTGTCAGAGGGGTAGGGTAGAATATTAGAGGAAGAATAAGTTACAACCATGGATACACAATCAAGCTTCTGAACAAAAGAAAGAAATCTCCATCTTCTCCATTTTTTTTATATTATTCTACACCACTTCTCATAGCTTTATGCTTGAAATCTGAGATTTGGGCACAAGGTTGAGTTGTTGAGTGTTTTTCTTGTATTATTCTATGATCTTTTCTTATATGATAATGGAGTATTTTCAGCCACATACATTGTTGTCAAATATTTTGTAATGAACGTCTTTCATGAATAAAAATCCACAAATAATTACTTCGGGGTTGATCTTGACTGTATCTTGTAACTTTCAGTTTTATGTATGAGATATTTGAGGTTGACCTATAAAATTCTCTTTTGATCTTGATAGAAATACTCTTTTAAAATTATTTGAGATGATGAAATTATTCTCTCTTGTTTTTCATGAAGAAGACATGGATGTATTTATATATGATTAAGAAGATTGTGTCTGATGTTTATTACAATTCAATTCTAACGTTGAAGCCCTCCTTCAATATTTTCTTATTGTAAGAAGAATTTTGTTGCACGTAAATATCATATTGGGTTATTGAATAACCGTTTTCATTTAAATAAAAGCAAAAAATATTTGGGTTTTTCTCTCTAGCATTCTCCCTACTCCAAGATATTCAAAGATATATATTTTAGCCAAAGAGGAGAACCACCTCTCTAAAAATGAAGGGGGACTAATGTCCTCATGAGGTTTTTGTTTCAGTCCTGACAGATTCAAGAGTCAATAGTAGGTTGAAGAAAATATAGGATGGATGGATTGGGAAAATAGACACACTTCGAAAATTGAGTTCCACCTATGATTCTTTCATGGAAAATAAGAGTGTATTATTTTTAAAAGTTCTTGATATTATTAAGGAACTAGAAGCTACCCTTTTGATAAAAGACTCAATGTTGTTAAATAATGACCGAGTGGAAAAAAAAATGATTGTACTAAGCATTGCATGGGAAATGAAATTTTATAACCTCAAAAACTTTCAAGAAGAAGAGCTTCGACTATGGTTGGTCAATTTTGTGAATGACAATGGAGATCAATCATCCATAGTGCAATAGAAGCATGGCATGTTCAAGAACTTTGAAGATGCATTTTTTAGATTTAAGGTAAAACAAAACATAATTGTAGCACCATTATGTGAATACATCCAAGAATGGTTGAATGGTGCGTTAAAATAAATTGCTAATCCACAATAATCTTGAAGATCAAAGAAATGAGTATGACGGTTCCACTCAATATGCTCCTTGTTATTTAAAGAATGACAAAAAAACCACAAGTACTTTTCTCTTCTTCCATTTTTCTGAGTACGATCTCTATCTAAATCATTTCCTTTAATTTTCTTCATTTTTAGTTTGCAAGCCATCCAGTATTTTCATTCGAGTATTGTTGTTTGAAAGACCAGTTTCTGACTACCCTTTTTTGTCTTCCATATTTCCTCTACATAATATATGGTACATAGGAGCACCATCCTATCCCACTAGGGTGAATTCATTTTCTATTTCTCGTTTAAATATCATGGATATTATGTAGTGTTGATGTGTTGCACACATTTTATTTACTATTGAATAGTCAATTTGTACTTATTTTTTTAAATATCATTGAGAGCTATCTTAGGGGCTCATAACTTTTGTTGTTTTAGACTTCTATTTAAGCATAAACTATTGAGAATGGGTTTTCTTTACATCACTATTATATGAATGTTGCTAAATCATTTAAACTTCTTTGAAAAAATATATTTTTTCTACTCTTTGTTGTGTTGTTTTGGTTTAGACATGCCATTGTATCTTTCCATGAAAATGGAAGTCATACACTATTAGAAACGATTGTCCTTTCTTCATGATTTAATTTTTTTCCTTTTGAATTTGTGTTGTGCATGTTCCACTCTCATGCATTGAAATGTATATTTGATAAAAACATATATCCATGAGTGAAATAATTATTATCTAAGTGAGAAATAGAAGAGAACCACCTTTATAAAAACAAAGAGGGTATCTTTGGATTTCCATAAGAATTCCCTATGAGGTTATGTCTTCTCCTTAATAGAAAAATATATCAACACAAGTACACCTCCAATGAGAGTATCAATCTACAAAAAATGCATTGGAACCAAAATGCATAGCCTTTCTCAAAGGCCCTACATCTTGAGGTCTAACAACATAAAATTGTGGTTGTTGATGGGAAGATACCACAAATATGTTATGTTGAGCTATATTGCATGTCTAGGATGATATCATGATACTAGTGTCTCAAATATTATCTCTAAGATGAGGTGACTAGTGGTGGTGTAATAAATTACCCAAGAGTTGGTGACCTTCTCATTGGTTTACACCTGGCAATTGGTCAATCTTGAGAAGAGCCAAAATCAACCCCATAGAATTCTCCAATGAAAAAATAATTGACATGAAGATCCAACATGGACTTGGACTACAATTTTTGAACAAAATACAAGGAAACCTCCCTTTCATTATTGAATACCATAAACCACCAATCCATCCAATTGTCTTCCCATACCAGGAATTTACACCAATCCTTGCAAAGACAAATGTTTCTCAAATTAGATAAGTGGTTGGTTATAGAGTTAATGTATTCTAATGCATTGTATTGTGTGAGTCGCAAACCCTTAGAGACGTTAAAATATGTTTCCTTACCACATATAACATGCGTGCATGGAGGATTCCATGTTATGTTGTAGCGTGTGTCCAACAAAGGCAAAAGTTGCACAAAACTCTTACGGTTGAAATTCGACTTTGTCATTTTCAAACTTAACTCACCATTAACGAAGTAGAAATTTATTTAGTTCATTGTCATGTTTAGAGTCAAGAAATCAATGACAAATAGTTTTGTCAGCGATGTCGTGTTCAAATTTAAGTTCATCTACCGAGTTATGTTTCTACCTATGTACTATATCGGATCGCCAATAATGCAAATCCATATTAAGCTCATGAGTTAGATAATTTTATAGAAAAAGACACATGAGTTAACAACCATTAATAAATGATTATGTCGAAAGACCTACACCTATTGATAATGGGCAGATTTAATAGGGGTTTAGTGTTTAATAAGTTTTCTAGGGACAAGATTAAAAATGGCTTGAATATTCTTAGTAGTCACACAAAATAAATGGCTGTGATTTCAATCATTAACTTCCTAGCTATTATAAAGACATCAGTTTATGTGTTTACTTTTTACATTTACCTAATCATATTTAAAAATTACTTTGATAGCTAATTGATTGACACATAAGTGATTAATAGAAATTAAAATATTAACACCAGATAAATGTATCTTCAACAAATAAATTTTAATATTTAAAAAAAAAAAAAAATATTGGAAATTAAATCATACAAATTATATTAATGATGATAGTTAATATATAATAAAATTAAAATTAGTCAATCACCTCTTTAGAAAAATAAGAGATTAAGCCTTAGATTCGAAAAAGTCATATATATATATATATATATATATATAGCTTGAGTGAGCCTAATGGCTAAGAACATGTGTTTTCTCTTAAGAGGTTACACGTTCAAATCCATAGATTTCTTGCCAAATATAATAATAAGACTAACTCATAAGTGGATTTTTAAAAATGTTTAAAATTATAAATTTTGAATTTTAAAATTATAATATATAAAAATAAACGAAATTTAAAAGAATATTTATATGATTAAAATTTGTAATCTTGAAAATTTTTACTATGGAATTTCATTGAATTAATTGAAAAAGGAAAGGAAAACATTTTATTACATTCATACATTTTAAAATTTCAAACAATTAATTTTAATGTATTGGAAATATTTTATTTTCAGATTTAAAAATAATTAATTGTTCTTCAGGGGTATGTGATACATCGTGGGGTTTAGTCCTCATTCATTATTATTTAAATTTTATACACGTGACCTTGGCAGTTCGGGATACTTATACCACCCAAAAATCCAAAAAACAATCGAATTATTAAAATTAAAATTTTTAATTTTTAAAATTATTGTAAAAAGTTAAAAATATTTAAATGTTTTTTTTAATAAAGTGAATTTTATTTTTATTATTATTATTCTTTTAATTGAAAGGACTTTAGGCTGAGAGAAAATTAATGATGACTTCTCCTCATGCATTAATGGCCATGCAAACATGGAAAAATAAAATAATATGTTAACTTGGAGGGATTATTCAAGGTACTTTTACAATGGCTTTGAATATGGTGTAAGAAGATGAAACCTATGGAATTGAATTAGCTTTCAGAATATACACCTTTATTCATAGAAATTGTGAATAACTATGTGAAATTTGTTTTTTTTCTAAAAGTGATATGTTATTTTTCCCCAAAATATAAGGTATATGTTTTTGTTCGCGCAGGTGTTGTGTACCTTAATGATGAAATGGTGTTGAGTACACCTTAATGATGAAATGTTGTTGAGTACCCGCTGTTAAAGTGGGATGTAATTTTTGGAAAGTTATAATATTAATTATATATATATATATATATATTATAATTATGAAAGTCAAAATATCCTTCAAATTACAACTACTTTTGTTCGTGCCACAAAGGTCTTAACATGATCAAAAGAGATTCTTTTTTTGTAGGTCATAGATATCAATCTCCTCTAGTTCTACATATAACTCATTTTATAAATGGTTAAACATAAAAGAAGTTATATCATAAATAAGAGAGGTATGTATTCTAGGATTTTGATATATGTGAAGACAAAAATAGACTAAAAATAGTAACAGTGAGTGCAAGCTAATGATGGTCTCTCATGATGAGTTAGTGGAAATCAAAACCTGGAAAAAAAAATCTCTTAACTTAGAGGGATTATTCAAGGTACTTTTTCAATGAATTTGAATATGGTGTAAGAATATGAAACTTAGGAAATTGAATTAGCTTTTGGAATATACAAATTTTATTCATAGAAATTGTCAATAACTATGCCAAATTTTATTTTTTCTAACAATGGTATCTTTTTTTTCCAACAAAATATAAGGTATATGTTTTTTCTCAAGCGGGTGTTGAGTACCTTAACGATGAAATTTTGTTCCAAAAACCATTATACTTGTAGAGAACCCATTTTTCTTGTTTCGTGTATTTTTATAGAAATTTATAATATTAATTTCATAGATTTTTAAAATATCAAAGGCAAGATATCGTGAAATAACAATGTCTTAACATGATCAAATTTTATTTTTTTTAGATAACAATTATCGATATCCTCTAGTTATGCATATAAGTCATTGAAAAAATGGTTAAGACGACACAAATGTTATAGGAGATATAAGAGAGGTATGTATTATATGATTTTGATATATGCGAAGAAAAAAATAGATTAAAAATAGTAAACAATATTGTTATTTTTTTAAATTATATATTTGGAATCTAAATAGCTAATTATATTCAACAACTTAATTATTTATCCTATAGAAAAATAACATCAAATACAAAGATTATTAATTTTTTCTATTAATGCCTCCCCTCCACCCACCTCCCACCCTCATATGTGTGTGGGGGGGGGGGTAATTAATAGAAAAACTAGAGGGTGGGAGGGGGGGTTGCAAGCTGGGGGGGATTTATTAGATAAATTATAATATAATTTATCTAATAAATCCCCCCCCTCCCACCTTCTATAGAGAGGTATTGAAAAAAACGAAGGTGTTTATCAATTTGTAGAATGAACCACTAGGTTTGTCATCCCGAACCTAAATCTAAGCCAACCAAGTCAGCATACATGTTGTCAATTCTTCCCAAAAAAAATTGAATTCAAAATAACACAGACATGTTCTTAAGAGATTTCACATGTTCTTAATATCACACATGTGCCCTAGGAATGTGCACACATTCCTAATAGTGCACACATGTTATAGGAAGGAACACACATTCATAAGAGCACACATAGACTCTTATAAGTTGTGTGTTGTTTGTCATTCCCTCGTCCCTCCCTCTCTCTCTCTCCTACATATACCACCCCTCTCTATCTTCCCCTCACTCTCCCCCTCTACCCATCCTATCTATATTCCTTTCTCTCCTTCACACTCCTAAAAATGGTAATACCTAGAGATGGAAATACTTAGACATTACAATGCATGAAAAGGCATATACCTAGACCTTGCCTTGACATGCCTCAGACTCTCACACCCACTCTCTATCTATACCCCCCCTCTTCCACTCTCTCTCTCTCTTTTCCCCTTTGTTTGTCCCTCTCCTATTATGCCTCCATCCACCTTCCACCTATCTCACACACTTTCTTTCTCTCCTCGTTCTTAGTCTGAGTCTCACTCTCTCTTTGACCTTATTTCTCTCTATATTTCTTCTCTCCCTCTCCATTTTTATCTTCCATTCCTATCACTCTCTCTCTCTCTAACTCCCTTCAATGTCTCATTATATTCTTTCCTTCCTCTCAATATCCCTCTCTCTACCCCCCCTCTCTGTGTCCCTATCCCTCCCTCTCACACACTCTCTCTACCCCTCCTATTTATATTTCTCTCCCCCCCTCTCTGATGCAGGAGCATCGCTCACTCATCAAGCGAGCCAGCGTGTGGAGCAAAGAAAAGACAGCTGGACAGCGCCAACACATGCATTTTTGAGTTACCTTGGAGTTGTTGTGCCGCCATTTAAATGAATGCATTCATAGTAGAGCGCACTTGTATTGTATTATATATAGGAAGGCATTTAATAGTCCTTAATGTTGTTAGATAGGAATTAACTGTAGATTAGACTGTTTTGTTTTCGAGCGGGAAAACAGAATATAGGAACCCTCCTTTGTATCATTGTATCATTAGAATTTGAAGATATTCGAAGAAGATTAGCATTCAGGAGAAGGAGAGAGAAAAGAAGAGAACTGGTGAAGAATCCCCATGTACAGATATTGAATTAATAGGAAAGCTTTGATTCAATTTCATGGCTGTGATTATTCTCTGTGTGTTGTTGATATTATGTTGTTGCATACTTGCTTCTTGTTATGCCTTTGTTGTATATGTTGTATATGTAATTTCATGGCAGATTAGAAATCTGGGAGAGAGGCAAGAATAAGTTTCAAACTGTTTCTCTGTTTGAGCCAGGAGATTCTTGCATAGAGTGCAGTCGAATTCATCCGTATAGAGTGCGTTGATGAGGCTCAACAGCTAAGTTCTCATTCTTGTTTGCCCAGTAGTGGAATTGGGTTGAGGAAGTCGTGCTGGATAAGTGCAGGTTGGATTCGAAGTCTCAAAGGAGAGCCTGAGAAAAGGAAGACAGGACTGCTATTGTCAAGAGGACATAGAGTCTAGCTGAGTTCAACACTTAAAAGTGGTTGAAGGTCGAGCATAAGCAGTTACGCAGAGGTCTCTAAAGGAATCAGAGTTGATAAAGCTCAGGAGGGATAGCTTCGTTGAGAACACAGTGGAACAAGTTCTAAAGGGGTTCGAACTGATAGAAGCTGTGGGCGGAAGAAATTCAAGAGGAAGAGAATCGACGACTTGAAGTCGTTGGGAGAATAGCAAAGTTCCGCTGACCGTTAGATTATCGACGACTTGAAGTCGCTGGGAGAATAGTGAAGTTCCGCTGACCATTATATCTGAGAGAAGCTGCGGGAAAGTTAACCCGTAGGCATACAAAGGATCGAGCCATCTCATATTGGTGTTCAGCGGTTGACGAGGTGAAGCGTATACTCGTTGAAATCATGAGTCGCGATTTCCCGAGTCAACGGGAGCCATCAATCAGAATAGGGACACGTGGCGCCAGATCCTAGGCATCGGAGAATTGGGGTTCGGCGTTCAGGGTTTTTCAACCTCAAGGAATCTTGCATCATGGATTCGTGATCCGCGAAATCCCAAGGTGACATAGCCGCGTGGGTCCCCGGGAGCGAGTGGAGCCAGGTGGCACAAGATCGGGAAATTGACACCTTGGGGCTTGGGGTTTGGAAAGGCATGTTGTTGACATCGCGAGTGGCGATATCCTGGCCCGTTGACCGTTGACCATCGACATTCGGGGTTCAGAGTTTGATTGCACGAGAATAGTGCTGCGATTATCGCGATATCGTGAGACCCGATTTCCCGAGATAGTTGCTGGTAGATCATCAGTGTATCCTGTGGGTGATAGGAAGTCCCGATACGGGATCGGAGGAGTAATACATCTCTTCGGGCCATGGTATAGAAGGTCCTGGTGAGAGTGGTTTTTCACCGAGGGGCAGCTTGCGTCACTCTCACACTCTCACAAACTCTCTCTTCCACTCCTCCTCTCTCTCCCCCTCTCTCCTCCTCTCTCTCCCCCTCTCTCCTCCTATATCTCCTCTATATATCCCACATCTACCCCTCTTTCCTACATTTACCTCTCTCTACCCCCCTCTCTGTCTTCCTCTCTCTCCTTCTCACACTCTCGCACACTCTCTCTACTTATGTTATATGCATTTCTCTCTCTCCCTCCCACTCTCTCACACACACACTTTCTATTCCCCCCTATATGTATTCCTCTCTTTCCCTCCCACACTCTAACACACTCACTCTCTATCTCTCATACTTTAACATACTCACTCTCTACCTCCCCTCTTTGTCTTCCTCTCTCTCCCTTCCACACTCTCGCACACACACTTTCTATTCCCTTTGTATGTATTCCTCTCTCTTCCTCTCACATTATAACACATTAACTCTCTAAATCCCCTATTTGTCTTCCTCTCCCTCCCTTCCACACTCTCACACACACACTTTCTATCCCCCCTCTATTTTTTTCTCTCTCTCCCTCCCACACTCTAACACACTCTCTC
>JZKD02S2187456.1:116171-126683 GCA_000966675.3 Picea glauca
CCCACTTCGTCTCTCTCCCCCACTCTTCTCCCATTTCTATTTGAATATATTTCTACCCTCTTTTCCTCTCACACTCTCTCTCTCTACCCCCTCTGTTTGT
This sequence comes from Picea glauca, assembly GCA_000966675.3. NCBI lineage: Eukaryota > Viridiplantae > Streptophyta > Pinopsida > Pinales > Pinaceae > Picea > Picea glauca. The sequence goes on from JZKD02S2187456.1 coordinate 116,272, forward strand.
CTCCCTCTCCCTCCCACTCACACTCAAACACTCCCTATCCAACACCCCTCGCTTTATTTCTCTTCCCCACTCTCACACTCACAAATTATCTCTCTACCCCCTCCTCCCTCTCCCTGTCCCCCTCCATCCCACTATCTCTCCTCTCTTTCTATCCTACATATATAACCTCTTTCTCTCTATCCTCATTGTTAATATTAGTCTCAGTCTCTCTATGTCCCAATTTCTCTCTCCCTCCATGTCTCCTTATATTTTCCGCTATTTCTACCTCCCTGTCTCTCTATCCATGTAAAGGTGAGGTATGGCACACGATCAATAAAGGATATTTGCAACAAATAAATGTACAGTACTACATATGGGAAGAAAAACCGACACTGTACTTTGAAATTACAGATAAAATTGGTTGTACTTTCATATTTTATGTTCATTTTATTAATTTAAAAAAAAATACCTGATGTTCATCGAATATCTGATGAACAATACTATCGTCGGATATCTGATGGTTGACCAGGTAAATCATCATTGAATATTTGACAGTTGACTAGGTCAGTGATGTCTGTAGCGACGTTTGACAAAGTCAATATTTTTCTTTGTTAAGGAGCATCTCTCTGGTAAAAATACATCGGAATTCTAACGAAAGTGTGACACATAATTAAAAAAATTTGAAATATTTAAGGAGTTCGATATTGTCTCTATAATAGCGATGGTTTTCAAAGATCATAAGGGATATTTTTAGGTCAAAAAAACAAAAAAAAGAAAAATTATTTTGTTAATTGCATTACAAATAGTTAAATTAATGAAATTGATTTTTTAATATAATGATCACTAAAATTTTGGTAAGAAAAATTGTTACATAAATTTCTCTAGGAGGAAAAGGCCGAGACTTGAGATTTGCATTGGTGGAGGCTTTGGGTGATTGAAAATGTTATTTCCCTTGTAAAAAATGCAGGGTCAATAATAGAAGGATAATTTTAATAAAAACAACTAAAAACATTATCGTCCCATGGTAATTTATTCTTTCTATCACTATTATCCTCCACTAATATTCTGAATTGGCAATGCAGTCATAATTATGTTTTCCTTCATCCCATTTGGTCTTAGAGCTTAATTAAAAAAGTAGCATATTGTTATTTTCATTGTTTTACTTGCGTAAGGATCTATTTGAGAAATATTTTCATAGTTTCTAATTCCTCTTTTGATATTGGTACTGATGTTCTATTTGAGAATTATTTACAGAGTTTCTAATTCCTATTTTCATATTGGTAATTGTTTCATTTTTAAAAGTTTTGAACATCAGTTTCAATTCCTAGTAACGTTGACATTTTTTTTTAATCACTAATGGAAAGTGGAAATGTCACATTGGATGAATGCCATATTTGTTAGGAAAAGGAAAATAAAGGAAATATGTATATTCCCTATTCCTATTATGGAACCTTGAAGGGTTTACACTTATAAGCATTAGGGGTCATAATGACAATATAGGAAATAACGAGATTTTTATTCCTTTTCTTTATTTTCTTATATTATATTTGTAAACGTTTGCATTGTTTTAATATTTGTTATGCACACTAATATTATTTGATTATTTGTAGTTATAAAAGAACAATGCCTTGGGGCACTTCCCATGGAAGAATATGTGGTTTTACAAGAGGTTGTTCAAAAACATGGAGCAAATATTGAAGATCGTGTTAATGATCCTATGGAAGAAGAGGATGATGCCAATAAAACATTTGAAGAAGAGGGGACAAATATATTGATTCAGGAGACATTTAATAATGTTGGAATGGATGATGATGCTGAACAAATTGATGGTGTTTTTTATATACCTGTACTTGAGAAGACAAATGAAGCTCTTTATGAAGGCTCCAAAACAAGTCTTCCCTATGCTATATTGTTGTTGGTGAACTTAAAGGTTATGAGTGGTTTCTCAAACACTTTTGTCACACAAATTCTAAGGTATTTAATATATTTTGTCACACTTAGTACATGATGATAAAGGTTTTATTTTTTCCTCTATTTTTATTATTATTTGATCACTTGTAAAATTTGGATGAAATGTGTATGATCAATATTATTTAGATTAACCAGTATTGATTTTGTATGTCGTAGATTGTTAGGTGAATTTATGCTACCACCATCAAATGTTTGATGTCGCACATAACAAGATTTACATGCCATAATGAAAGATATCGGAATGGAGTATCAATCTATTCATGCATGTCATAATCATCATATTCTATATTATGGAGAACATGTGTCGAAAGAAGAATGGACAAAATTTCAAATTAGTAGATATCGAATCGATCAAGTAACAAAAAGGGTTCCTCACAAGGTTCTTCATTATATTCCCATAATTCCACATTTGCAGTGATTGTTCAAGTGAAAAATCATAACACATTTTATGGATTTCCATGAAAAGAACAAAAGTAAAGATGGTGTTATTTGAATGCCCATGGATGGATTTTCATTTAATAAGATAGAGGAAATATGGCCACATTTTAAACATGAACCTCCTAATCTCAGGCTTTCATTGGCAGCTGATAGTGTCAATAAATTTGTAGAGCTCAAATATACTTACTCGGTGTGGCCTATTTTTGTTATCAACATTAACATTCATCCATGGATATCAATAACGAGGGAGCACATAATGTTGGTAATGATTGTTCCAGGTATTTGTTTAGAATAACTTTTTTTAACACGGTAACATCTCATATGTCTTGTTTGTTTCATAAATATGTCTTCTATTTTTTTATTTACTCGTATATGTTCAATTATGTCTTATAATTATGTTTGATATTTTTTTATTAGGTAAGTACCAAGCCAAAGATATGAATGTATATATCTAGCCTCTTATCTACATGTTACTAGATTTATGAAAGGGTATCACTATGTATGATATATGTAGACTAGTAGGTGTGCAAAGGGAATTTAAATTACATGCAATGCTTGTATGGGAAATTCACAATGTCCCAGGAATAACACACTTTTCTGGTATGTTATAACATTACAATGCAATTTAATAGTGTTTAATTTAATGAAGTTCATATCATTCATGTTTTTTATATCATCCCTTCATTAAACATATTTCAAATAATTGATATAAAACTTAATCTATCTCTTGAAGGTCTTCAAACAAAGGGTAAATTTCAATTTCTAGTTTGTGGTCCTAAGATGAAATCTCATCGTTCAATAAGTTTAGGAAAGGAGATGCTTGATGAGAATATGTACTTCCTCTATAAGAACCATAGGTATAGAAGTTCCGAGAAACATCTTTTTAATGGGAAACAAGAGACTACATTAAAACCATGGAGAATGATACCTCATCTATGTCATTTATTGTTGGATAGTTGGTTTAGATTGATAGACAGATGGTTTGGATAGTTTATTTTCATTGATGTCAACCCTTGGAGAGTGACCACGGATAATGAATTCAACCCTTAGATATTTATGTCAACCCTTGTAGATTCCAAGTGATGTGTACAGTGATGTGGATGAGATCATTGGATAGTTTACTATCATTTGTATGGTTGAGAGTAATGGTGAGTTGTTTCGGAGACATTTGAAGGATTTTGGTAGCATATTCTGGTATCAATGTTGAATGATGAATTTGGACTTGAAGGATTGTGTAAATCAAGGTAAGACACTCGTATATGGATGGTACTCATCATTATGTTTTTGGTGATATCTGGAACATCACATAGTTCCTCACGGTTAGGAAGATATGGTCTTGTGAAGTTGGAAGCCCCAAAGAGTGGTCAAGAAACTCCTAGTTGGTTAAAAATTGGTTAATAAAGGGGTAAAGTTGTTGTAACAAGAAAACCCTATAATCCCTAAAGTAAGGAGGGGATTTAACTATCACTTGTATAAATACACCTCATGGAGTCATTCATTGGTACATTCACATAAAATTATATCGAACATGTATCTAGTGAATTGCTATGGTTTAATGAATGGTTTAGTGATTGTTATGGTATAGTAATTTCGTAATGGTTTATCTTTTTATTGGAAAGTCTACTAGTGAATTTGAGGTTGAATTTTACATATCAAGTTTGAGCTAGTGAAAACTGTGAAGGGCCAAAAGTTTTGGAGTTGCGGAGCTTGAACAAATCCTAGTTTCTGAGGCATACCTGGGCTGACAAGATAACAAATAGGTACATACACGGGCTGCCAGTAGAACAAGTAACGTACATATGTGTTTTATAAATGAAGAGGTAGTCTACATTTTAAAAACCCATGAAAGTCTTGAGTGGATGTTAGTACAAGGTCCCTGAAGTCTAAAGAAAGTTCCTAGGTCAACATTCTACAAGTTTTCATGAGTAAAGGCATGTCATTTATGTACTTGTTTGAGGCTTGAATATTAAATTATATGGCACATGGTTAAGGTATATCTTCGAGGCCTTTGATGGTACATGGTTCAGGTAATATTGTTATATGCTTGAGACACACTCTTGGTACTTAGTATATGGTTGGTATGGTTCATTGTTAGAGGCACATTTTTGTGCTATTGACATATACTTGAGGCTTGTCATATTATGTTATGAGACTACATATATGTGATATTGAAGAGCATGCTTGAGGCATATGACTAGAGGAATTTCATGGTATATGGTACATGTTTGGTGAGATACATTGCTTGTACAGTTCTTATTTTATTGGTACAAGATGTATGGTTGTTGTGTTAGTGGTTTACCATTGATATTGATATATTATTGAGATATACACTTGGTATAATGTAGTACATGCATAGGAGACATCTCTTAGTGATGATGGTACTTGGTTGAGATACAAACTTGGTATTACTTGTTTAGCATATATTATGGTACATGGTATAGTACAGGATTTATGCTTGATATGGTATACAAGATACATTTCATGGTTGGCACATGGTATGGTATAAGGTACATGTATTGATGTGCATGTTTGATGTACATGGTTGATCTCCAGGGTTGGCACATTGTATGGTATATGGTATAGGTCCATGGTTGGTACATGGTTTATGATACAAGTTGATGTATAGTACAAGTTTGGTACATGATTGATGCACTTGTTATTATATATGATTGATGCACTTTTTTTGGTACATAGTGATGCAATTATATGATATATGGTTGATCCACTTGATGGTATACATTTTCCTATAGTTTGATGCATGGTATAGGTTTGTACACAGTTGAGACACATATCTTGTGATGGTATGTGGTGATGTTGGATCATGCTTGGTTGAAGCATGTGTTTGTTGGAAATCTAGTTGAGAGGTGTCTTTGGTATATGATCCATGTGAGAGGATATGGATGAGTATCAATGATAGTGGTATTGATAGTTTTATTATGAGTGATAGGGATAGTATCAATGATAGTGGTAGTGAAAGTGACGATAACAGTGGCAGTGAAAGAGACATATACAATGACATAGATGTGACATAGTTTGTGATAGTGGAAAAGTTCATGATAGTTGGTCTACATTTATATTTCAAGGAGGAAGGACAGGGAAAGGAAAGGGGGTTGTAAACTCCTTCTAGTTGGAGATGAGGAATCATGGAGTTGGAGCCTGAGAACTAGTTGGTTGTAGCCACCTTCTAGTTGGAGTCGAAGAACCTAGCGAGTTGCAGCCTCCTTCTGGTTGGAGCCATAGAATCAGGGAATTGTAGATTCCTTTAGGTTGGAGCCTAGGAATAGGGGGTTGGAACCTCCTTCCAGTTGTAGCTAGATAATTTGGAAGTTGGTGCTTCTTATGAAAGAATTATTGATAATATAAGAAAACATTTTGTGGTTTTATTCCATTTGCATTTCCATGTAAATACTGGTGTAGTGTGTTCTTGATGTGATATTTATGCGATGCTTATTATGTTTACATGATTATGATATATTTATCGTATGAATTCATAGATGATACAATGATCATATACTGCTAAACACTATTGGTAAAGATGAATAATATATACTATGGTTAAAAGTGGAATAATTTCTCATTATTGGTTCGCCCCCCCTCTCAATAATCCAACGATTGTTATCAGAGAGGGTTCCTTCAGGAAACACTTTAACCACTAGAAGAAGATCATGGAATACATGAAACTTACTGAGAATGGAGTACCATGGCTAGATTGGTCTAAAGTATGAGCATTGGAGTGCAAGGATGAAAATAATTTTTTAGGCACATGGATATGATATTTTTTATTGATTCTTTACATGATACAATGATACAAAGAAACCAAAGACTATAACCAAAAAGAATTAAATAAGGAAAAAAAATAGCAATGGATCTCATCATGGAAGGACTATCTGATTCAACAAAGGACAAAGTAGGTAAATTCTCATAAACTAAAGAACTTTTGGATAAGATACATAATATTTATTTTTCTCCCATCATAGACTCAGAGTTTCTTAAGGAGATGCAAGTACAAAAAAACAAGAAAGATGCTCATCATCTCAGATAGATTCAGAAGAAAAAGAGTCTGAAGTATATACAATCAAAAGAGGTGAGTTGTTTTGTTTTAATTTTGAAAAGCGTGGAAATGTTGAAGATGAATTCCCTTATTTGAAAATTGAAAGTAATAAGACAGAAAATCCAAATGAAATAGAATGAGAATTGATCATGGTTTTAGACAAACTAAATAAGGAAAGAGAAGAAAATATATCACTATTGATGAAACAAAAAGAAAGTGTTCAGATATTTGAATAAGCCCGACATGTCATCAAGAACTTAAAAGATGAGCTAGAAATTCAAATGTGCGTCATCAAGAAATTCAAAATCAAATGCATTATTTGGAAACCAATATAGTATCAAAGAAGGAAGAAGAAAAAAAGAGAGAGAACATACTGGAATATCATATCAAGGAAAGAACTAATCATTTAAACCAGCTTGAGGAATATTTTTTTCAAGAAGAGAGAAGACTTGAAGAAGAAATAATTACATTGAATATCCAACTTGAAGAATAAAAGAGAATAGAAGGAGTCACAAAGTCTCAGATGATGAAGAAATAAAAAGAGGTTGATAAGATTGAAGAAGTTGTCACATTAAGGGTTAAATTCAGCGAGCTCAACAAGAACATTGAAGAGACAAAATCATCCACATCATCATTTGAAGTACCAGAAAGAAATAATGTAGAGAAGCCAAATACTTATGCATAAGTAATCAAAGGTCCAATTAATAGGGAAGAATACAAGCCCCTAAAGAAGGATGTTCCAGAAGTATAGTGTAACACACCCATGGAGGGGTGCCAAAATTTTGTTCTCCTTAACAAATCAAATACTCCATTCGGGGTATCTATCACATTACGCTCATTTAGATATTTCCATCCATAGTATCCATGCTCAAAACCGAGCTCAGAGCTGGAAGATATACCTCTCCCAAGTTCCTCAGGTGTTCATTGGTCAACACCACGGGGATTCCACGTGGGTCTGTCTCAATATGATTCTTCCTAAGTTCTCTGATGTCCCCGAACTTCCATTGTTTCCTAATTCTATGGCGCACAATCCATCCACCAACAAATCCAATGACTAGACTTGGTCCGCGACGAACTTCACAGGTTCACCGAGAATTTTGCATTCGACCTTCTAAATTGAATTCCTGACCTAGCGTCTTCCCTCTGGCTACAATTGCATATGATTTCAGGCTATGACTAGATGCCAAGAAAAAAGGTACCTATTATGGTGCTTCAGGCTCTGGATGTTTTCAACTTATGAGACAATAATTCTTTCGAACTGTCGAATCGACAGATTTTGGGTATGCTTACGGAAATCAACGGTCTTTGTTTTCTTTCAATTTCAATGGAAAATGCTTACTTTGGGACTCTGGACTTCATATAATTCTAAATCACTCATGAACACAAACCTATGAAGGGAAATCCTTCCAGAGTGTCAGATCTCTTGACACCTGTCCTCTAAGATTGACGACTCAGCTGAACTCCGACCTCTGGGCCTTCGAGAGTTCTTGTTACACTTTTCTCCAAACTGGATATCCTCTGAAGTAGAATATCCCCTGCCACGTGCCCCCAAATGATGGATGGTTAATATTCTCTTCATTTCTCTGAACTTCAGGGATTTTCGAAGCACAAATATTCAAGTCCTCTAGAGTGACTCTCCTATGGAGTACAAGATCTGATGCCAAGCATCTACTGATATCAATGGCTAGGATAGACTCCTGGAGTTTCATTTGATTCACCAACCATGTTCTCTAGGATGGCACGTACCAGGCGATGACATGTAGATGGGTCAGGGGAAACACGTGCCCTCATCCAGGATGACACATGTCATGTTCTAAAGGTTCTATAGGGTATGTGATATGCACGAATATGGGTAACATGTGGAACTTCAAAATGATGCCCACATGTCCCCGGGTGACGTCACTATGCCACGTCACCATGGACTGACAAAATTCCAACATCCCTCAGATCTCACGGTCGAGATCCAGTCACATAGATCCATAGATATACAACTCTTGTTATTTCAGGAGTTCCACATTCTGAGGTTTGACGGTGCAGGATACTCTTTTCTCCCGAGGTTGGTCAGCGTCGGGATAACCATAGCCCATATCAAATGGTTAGGAAGGAACCCAAGGGTTTCCTAGATCAACGGTCCTGGCCACATTGGGGCTCTGGACTTTGGAGGTTTTGGCTTCACTACCACTCTGCTTTCCTGAGGTAGGACTCCACCGAAGGACCATGGAAAAACCTTCCACTAGATGATCGGACGGTAATGAAGGGGCCCCAACGAAATCCCTATATCAATGACTCACAACCCTCTGTGATTCTAACATTGAGGTATTTTTGATAGTTAGGAATTTTGACATCCCAAGGCTTTGAGCTCCCGAAGCTCTTAAGTCGTCAAAATATAGCTCCTCTCGGACTTAATGCAAGGTTCCTAGACCCTGGTCATATGGACTCTCTGATGAATCTCGAGCTATAAAATCTACTCCTAGCTGAGTTTTGGTTAAGGCCATGGGCATGAGCCTAAGATCTCTCAGGATACTGGATTGAAGGAAGATCCTTCCTAACTCGCAAAACTTTAAGTTATGAAACAGGGAGGGGTAAACTCATGGGATTACCGAGACGGTAGCAGTGCCTAGAGGATTTATCTGATTCTAGAACTATGAGGTAACTCCCTAGGGAAAACACCTTAGAGGGTTAAACTTCACCATATGGGAAAACCAAGCAGAATAATAAGTTCTCAAGGAAACAAACGTATACACATAACTTAACCATTTTAATACAAAAACGATTTATAGATAGGTAAATACATGCATGCAACAATTAATTCCCAATTCAATGCATAGAGTATGAAAACACTTATTAGAACTAGATATTGTGAAGCGACTGCTGAAAGGGGTTCTCATTTCCACCCAACCATAGGATGAGTCAATCCTAACGGATTTACCACTATCCATCCCGAGCTAGACCACAATGCTTTGAGATTCAATCTTTTTCTTCTAGCTCAACGAAAGTTAGGGACGAAGGTTACTCTCCTTCTACGAGCACAAAAATAGATAGGAATGAAGGTTACTCTCCTTGTCCAGATTTAGTCTATATTTCCTACGACCATAAAAAACTATTTTTCATAGTCCTTCCTCGAACCCGAGAGCTTAGTCTCTCTCCTCTTCCTTCTTTGCAGGTCTTCCTCTACCCACCACGCCATCCTTTCTTTCCTTCCTAATAAATATTGTCTGTGGATCGAATTCCTAGTCCATGGTTAGGTCTGAAATCCCTTACAGATGGGTGTTCTACCCCATCCCCTCATTAACTCTTGAGGAGGTCTTCCCACATACTGGCATGACTATAATTCATTTTGTGGGTCACAGGGGCATTCCGGTCCTGAGCAATTAAATCCAATAAGGTACTGGTTTGGTGGAGGTTAATGCAACCATTCCTGGTCCCCTTCACCATCTCTTTCATAGAATTTGCGGTCTCTCTTATCATACCCCCTTTCCAATAGTCATGCAACACTTATCCATTTTCTAGTAAGTAACAAAATTTAGATTCATTGACCTTTTATACAAAGGTCCATCAAATCAAACGTTCACACATATTGATTTTTCCATAGTATCTTGGCCCATATAATTATATTTAGAAATTGTGGGAAACATGGGTGTTACAATTCCCTCCCCCTTAAAGGAACATCATCATCGATGTTATGTCTTTCAACGTGCCCTGTATATATAGAAGTAAACAAAAATGGGTATGTGTGTCTCATGTCATCCTCCATTTCCCACATAGCCTCATCTAGGCCAAATTATTTCCACTGCACCTTGACCTATGTAATGGTTCAGATCCTGAATGAGGTTTCCTTCCTGTCTACTATGCATTGATGTTGTAACATCCCGCTCTGGCGCACTGAGACCACTTATTCTTTGAGGACACTTGCTCGCAAGTGATCTGGACCCTTTTTGATATTGGACCTTATATATCTGATTATGATGTGATT
>JZKD02S2187456.1:126693-139325 GCA_000966675.3 Picea glauca
GTCGCTATGGTATGTCGAGTCGTCTGGATGGAGTTCGTCTTACTTGCGACCGGTGGGTTCGAGTGTTGACGTAGAGTCGAGGGAGTGGTTTCTTCTACACACGCACACACACTTTAAAAAAAAAAAAAATCACACTGGTTGACTGAGTAGATGTCCATAGCTAGGAGGGTTGTTACAGATGTTCTTGCAGGAATTCTCCCTCCGACACCACCTGGATCACAAACCATTCAATTATATCATTAGATTCATGCACATATTTCTTCAATAATGAAACATGGAAAACATTATGTGTTTTTACTATGGGAGGGAGTGTTAGCCTATAGGCTACAATTCCCAATCTATCTAAGACTTCAAAGGGTCCACAATACTGAGGTTCCATCTTGGCACAAGCTCAAATTCTCAGGGATTTCTTCCTGGATGTAACTCTGAGATAGACATGGAATCCTCTCTTGAACTCTTTGGGAGTTCTATTTCTATTGACGTAACTTTTATGCCTATCTTGAGAAATTTTCACATTTTTCTTTATCTAAATCAGTTTTTGTTCCATTTCCTTCAGCATGTCAAGTCAGATTGTAATTTTATCCATTGGATTACTCCAGTTGATTGGAATTTTTCACTGCCTACCATAGAGGGCTTCAAAAGGGCTCATCTTCAATGAATCTTGATAGCCGTTGTTGTAGGAAAATTCTACCAATGGCAGCTAGTCTTCCCACTTCTTAGGTTGATGCATTATGTGCATCCTTAACATGTCTTCTAATATTTGGTTTACTCTTTTTTTCTGTCAATCAGTTTGGGGGTGATAGACTATGTTAAACAACAATTTAGTCTCAAAACTAGCCATCAAGGATTTCCAAAATCTTGAAGTAAATTTTGTGTCTCTGTCAGATACAATCTCCCTAGGCATGCCATGTAGTATGAATATATCCCTCATGAAGATGTTTGAAATATCTATTTCTTTGCAAGTTGATTTGATAGTAACGAAGTGAGCATACTTGCTCATTTTTTCCACCACTACCATGATGTAATCATTATGCTCGGGTGATTTTGGTAATCTAGTGATGAAATCCATGGAGATGGTTTATCATTTCCATTCTAGGACTGGTATAGGTTGTAACAACCCTTCTGGGTGTCAGTGTTCTTCCTTAACTTGATGGCATTCTAGAAACTTAGGTAAATAATTATCTATGTCCTTTTTCAATTCAGGCCAATAAAATTGTTTTCTAGTGGCCGTAATCATTTTATGATAACCCAAATGACTAGTGTATGGTCTCTTGTGAAGCTCCTCCATTATGAACCTCTTCAAGTCATCACAACTTGGCATATACAATATGTTTATGTAAGTCAACAGGGCTACCTCAAGCATATGATAGCCTTCATACTTTGTCCCTATAGGCTCTTTCTTTAGGTATGAGGTCACAATATCGAGGAATGCATTTGTTTCTTGAGCATTCCAGACTCTTTCCTTGACATCCATTTCATAGGTTTTCACTACTGCTAGGTGGATTGTTTTCACACTTCTACTAAGGGAATCAGCCACCCTATTTTCCTTTCCTTTGATTTGTTTAATTGTTAAATCAAACTCACTAAGGAGAGACATCCACCGAGCTTATGTAGCATTGAGTTTTGGTTGATCAAACAGGTGCCTCAACCCACAATGATCTGTCATAAGTATAAATATCCTACCCAAGGGGTAATGCCTCCACATTTTTAAAGAATGCACTATGGAAGACAACTCTATATCATGGGTCACATAATTTATTTCATGTTGATTCAATTTTCTAGATTCGTAGAAAATTACACGTCCTTCTTTCATAAGGACTCCTCTAAGTCCTTCCTTGCAAGAATTTGTACACATGAAGAATTCATTATAAGGGTCTTCAATATTCAACACAGGAACATGGGTCAGAAGCTATTTTAGTTCCTGAAATGTTTCTTCACATTCTGATGTCCAAGTAAATTTAACCCTCTTTTCCTGAAGGGTAGTGATTGGGAAACCAATCTTGGAAAATCCTTTTATGAAACTTCTATAATATCATGCTAAACCCATAGAGGATCTGATATCAGATACATCATTTGGGTTAGGAAATTCCATAATAGATATGATCTTGCCAGGGTCTACTACAACTCCTACTTCAGAAATAACATGGCGAAGTAATGTACTTTCTTCTGGAAAAAGTCACACTTGCTAAACTTAGCATAGATTTGATGATCTCTTAATAGTTGAAGTACATGTCTAATATGTTCTTTATGCTCCTCTCCATTATTGGAGTATATTAAGATATCATAAATTAAAACCAATACAAATATATCTAGGAATTTGTTTAGTACATTGTTCATCAAGAACATAAAAGTGGTGGGGGCATTCGTTAATCCAAATGTTACCACCACAAATTCATAGTGACCATATCTAGTCCCGAAGGTTCTTTTTTAGATGTCTTCATCGTTGATTCGGACTTGATGTTATCCATACCTTAAGTCAATATTTGATAAAATGTAAGCACCACCTAATTGGTCAAACAAGTCATTGATTCTTAGTAAGGGGTACTTGTTCTTTATGGTTGTCTTATTGAGTTGTCTATAATCTATGCATAGTCAGAGTGTGCCATATTTATTATTCACAAACAAGGTTGGTGCTCCCCATGGAGACACACTGGACGGATGTATCCTTTGTCCATAATTTCCTTTAGTTGTATCTTTAGCTCAGCTAGTTGGGGTGTACTCATCCTATAGGGTGTCCTAGACACTAACACTGCTCCTCGTGCAAGTTCTATCGAGAATTCAATGTCACTTCTCGGAGGTAGACCCGATACCTCTTCCGAAAACATGTCTCTATACTTTCTTAATATGGGGTGGTCCTCTAGGTTCGGTTTTTCATCCTCAACAGATTCCAAGACATATATTTCATATAGAGGACATCCCTTTATACAATACTTTTTCATTTGAAGGGATGATATTCGTCTCACTAATATAGGCTTATAAATCCCTTGGAGGGTTATCTTTCTCCCTTCCTCATTTACACATTCTAAGTTTTTATGGTAAAATTCCAAATTAGTTTTATAAGAAACCAACTAGTCCATACCAATCAGTAGGTGATAAGATCCTAGGGGAAGTATGTTAAGGGTCACTTGGGTGGGCAATCCATCCATGATGAATTGACAAGATGGCATGACCTCTGCTACTTTTCTTTTGGTTCTAGTGGCTAGTTGTACAAACCATGGATTAACATGTCTAATTGTTTGCATTTTACACTTATAAAAAATCTGAGGGAACACATAACTCAAATTAGAACCATGGTCAATTAAAATAGAAACTAGACGGTTCATGATCATACCTTCCATATCGACAACTGAAGCTTGGTAGTCGTCTTGTTTATTATCCAAAGCTGCATAAATCCTTGGCATGCTCCTAGCCACATCATTGATTGTTGTAGTTTCTTGGATGTTGTATAATTTCCTACTGTTATATTGTCTGTGTGGGAAATCCTTGAGAAAATGTTCTTCTCCGCAACCCCAACATTTCAAGGGTTGTTTCTTCGGGTTATCCGTCTTTCCTGGGGTTGATCAAAAAGGTTTATTTCCACTATGGGAGGGGAAATTCTATTGATACACACTTCAAGTAGGAAGGATCATCCTAGAATCCTTCCTATAGTTCTTAAATCTTGAGGATTTAAACCCCTTCTTATTTAATCTCAAACTATTCTTCTTCTTCCAGTCCTCACGAGGTTCCATCTAGCTCTTGAACTGTTCATAACAATACATTGCTTTCTGAATAGTGTATTCTAAGGTCTTTGGATCATCAAACTCAATCCTTTTACTGTAGGTCTGAGGTAATCCACTGATAAATCGTTTCACTTTTACCTTTTCATCCTTTATGTATGGTACATACCTCAACAACTCAAGAAATTTATTGACATATTCCTCTATGATGAGTTTTCCCAGCTTGAGTTCATAGAACTCCTTAGTCTTCCCGTTAAAGTATTTCTTTAACATATACTTCTTCTTGAAGTCTTTCAAACTATTTCCATGATAATTCCTCTTTGTGTATTCCTTTCACATTCTTAAGGTCTTCCCACCAAATAGAATCATTTCCTTTCAGGTTGAAGATGGTTATTCGAGCCTTTAAGTTTTCAGAGTAGTCATGGAATCTGAAGTACTTCTTTAAGCCAAGAATCCAAGGTTCTTCCTCTTCCCCTTTCTCAATATATCCATTGAAAGAGGGTGGTTTGGCTTTCTTGAACTCTTCAGGGTCATGAATTTTGGAATGATTTCACTTGTTTCCTTTCTTCTGAGAATGTGAGCTAGTTTTGCTACTAGAAGATCTCTCGAAGTTGGTAGTTTTCTTTCCGGATGAATCTCTCGATGAGCATCCCTTAGCTCTAGGTTGGGACTTCCTTGAGGTACTTCTCCCTATGTGGCCACTTATGGGACCACGTATTCATATTTCGGGTGGAATTTGAATTCTCTTCATATGTCGTCGGTCCACATGACTAGTTGCAGGTCCATGATGCAGCTGACTCTGTATATCAGATAAGCTCTGTAGAAAGAATGCATTAGTTTCTGTTTGTTTTTCTTTATCCTTTATAAATCTCTCATTGTTGGCCTTGCAACTTTTTAATTCGACCATGACGATCCTTACAGTTTCATCCAGATCCATACGGGTATCCACCACCCTCCTCTCTTCATATTTTTCGTCTTTATCATGGGAGCCATTCCCCACTTCATGGCACATCACCGTCCTTTATGATTTTAGTTTCCCACGATTCACTGACTTCTTGAGTGCTGAAAAAACACTTTTTGTTAGCTACCAGTCTATTAGTTCATGAACAAAAAATAATTCATTTTTCTTAAATACACACACATAATAGAAAATTTTCATTCTTTTCTTTAATAATAGTTTAACTAGAATATTTAGGAAAGAGGTAAGGTAGGGTGTCACCCTTAGTATTTCTTGTAAATATGGTTTTTAATTGATTCATCCATGATCCCATGCAGGCCAAGTGTTGTAACCATGGTTTGATACCAATTTGTAACACACCCATGGATGGGCGTCGAAATTTCGTTCTTCTTAAGAAATCAAATCCTCCATTCGGGGTCTCTATCCAATTCTTCTCATCCATATATTTCCAAGAATGATCTCCATGCTCAAAATTGAGATCATATCTAGAAGATATATGGCTCCCATGTTCCTCGGGTGTTCATTGGTTGAGGCCACAGGGCTAACACGTGGTTCCAACTCAATATGCTTCTTCATGAGTTCGTTGATATCCCAAAACTTCCACCGTTTCCTAATTCTATGGCGGAAATCCTTCCACCAGCAAATCCAATGACTAGACTTGGTCCTCGGCGAACTTCATAGGCTAACAGGGAATTCAATGCTCAACCTTCTGAATTGAATTCTCGGCCTAGCCTCTTCTCTCGAGCTATAATCAAATACGACTATGGGTTGTGACCAGACACCAAGACAACAGGTGCCTATGTCGGTGCTTTGGAGCTTCGGGCTCCAGATGTTTTCAACCTAGGACATCATAAATCTTCGGAACTATCGAATCGATGAATTTCAGGTATGATTATGGAAATCAACGGTCCCTATTTCCTTTCAATATAAACAAACCATACATACTTCGAGACTCTGCGCTTCAACGAATTCCAAAGAACTCATGAACGCAAACGTCCGAAAGGAAATCCTTATGGAGTGTCAAATCTCTTGACATGTGTCCTCTGAGATCGATGACTCAGGTGAACTCTGACTTTGGGGCCTTCTGGAGTTCTTGTTCCAATTTTCTCCAAAGTGTCTATCTTCCAAAGTAGCAGATCAACTTCCACGCATTCCCAAATGATGGATGATTGAGGTTCTCTCCGTTACTCCGAACTTCAAGGATTTTTGAACCACCAAGATTCAAGTCCTCAGGAGTGACTCTCCTACAGAGTAGCGAATCGTATGCCAAGAATCTCCTAACGTCAATGGCTAGGATGGACTCTCAGATTTCCAGTTGCTTCACCAACCATGTTGTCTAGGTGGCAACATACCACGGGCTGACACGTATATGGGTCAGGGGCAACACATTCCCTCATCCGGGATGACATGTGTCACGTTCTAAAGGGTCGATAGAGTATGTTATATGCACAAATTTGGGTAACATTTGGAACTTTAAATTGAGGTCCACATGTCCCTTACTAACGTCACTATGCCACGTCAAATCAGACTAACAACCTTCAATCATCCCTTAGATCTCATGGTCGACATCCAGCTAGGAAAATCCATAGATCTACGACTCTTGTTATCTCTGGAGTTTGGTGTTCGGAGGTTTGATCGTCCAGGCTCCTATTTTCTCCTAAGGCTGGTGATCACTAGGATAAACATATCCTAGATCAGATAGTTGGTAAGGAACCCAAGGGTTTCCTAGATCAACGGTCGTGGTCACCTCGTGGATCTCTCCTTCAGAGGTCTTGGCTTCATTACCACTCTACTTTCCTGAGGTGGGACTCTATCGAAGTACCATGGTGAAACCTTCCACTATACGATTGTATGGTTGAGAAGGGGCCCCAATGATTAAGGTTGGTTGTCATTGATGTCAACCCTTGAAGGAAGTTGGAGAACCCAAGTTTCTGTAATGGACCCAAGTTTGTTTGATGGATAACGGTATGAATTTTGATATATTTTTAGGTAATGCTATTCTATATCGATAGTACATGTCATTCTGTTTCCATTGGTATGTGGAATGCCACATAACTCCTCATGGTTAGATATTTATGTCCATGTGAAGTTGGAGAACCCTCATGAGTCATCTAGAAGCCCCAAAAGGTCAAAGTAGTGAAAGTGGTTTAAGAGATTTTTAGAAGGTAAATAATAAATTGAAGTGATGAGTGTACTATAATTTAAAGTGAATATGATAAAAAAATATTTAAATAATAAAGTTAATGGAGAAATTACTAAGTTGACAAGTGGTTAGAAGTGGGTTAGCCCTAAAATAAGGAAAGTGGTTTAAGATGGTTAGAAGGTAACCCCTTGAGGTAAAGTGAAGTGATGAGTGAATTATAAGTCAAAGTGGATACAAAATAAATTATTTAAATAATAACGTTAATGGATAAATTACTAACTGGACAAGTGGTTAGAAGTTGGTTAACCCTAAAATAGGGAAAGTGGGTTAAGATGGTTAAAAGGTAACTCATTTAGGAAGCTACATGAAGTTATAAATAAGAGGCACATATACCTAATTTTATATCACACTTGAGTATATTCAATATCTACAAGTGACTGAGGTAACCAAAGGATATCTAAGCCGACTTTCAAAGAAAAGGTGAAGTAAAGAAGTCTAAAATTCAAGGGAGGATAAATTCTTTTGATGATGCTTTATAAGGTATGTTATTTACAGGTCATCTTATCATTTTCACAAGAACTTTGTTTCTAGAATGATTCAGACCATAGAATTGATATTCCATTAATAAAACATATCCAAGTAGTTGTGGTACGAATTTTAGCTTGTGGTTTGTTTTAGTTTTGAAGTTACACTCCATGGAAAATAGGGTTTGTGGCTAGTTCTGAAATTAGTCTAAAAAATGTGTTTCGAGTAAAAATGTCATAAATTATTGATAACAGATCCAATTTAATTAAGAAAAACTTTGTTGGTTAGAGTACAGTCTATAGTACTCTATGTAAAATTTCCATATCCATGCAACAAATATTTTGTGCGAGGCACGCTCTACAAGTTCATTGTCTAGAATAAGCCACAATTCAACAAGTTATGCCATTTTTTCTATAACTCCTTTTCTGAGAGGTTCCAAGTAGTGACACCTAGAGGAATTGCATAAAACATACTGAAGAAAATTGTGTATCATTTTCAGATACACTAAAGTAAAGTATGATGAAAATGCTAGTCTCTTATTGTTAAAGTTAAGGAATATTTGCAGGTATGTGATCATATACGCCATGTCTATTAAAAAGTTACAAATCAGATTTGGATGTTGAAATTGATGAGGGATTTTGGTTGAGGTACATTTTGGGTACATGGTTGAGACAAGTAGTTTATTTTTTGACACATACATGAGGTGTATAGTTGATGAATTTGGTACATCTTGATGAGTCATAGTTGATGAGCAGTTGATACATGATTGGTACATACTTGGTACATGGTTGGATGCACTTGTGTATGGTACATGTTGATTACAGGTTGTTTGGTATAGGTTGGTCCATAGTTAATGCACTTGTTTATGGAATAGGTTGACTACAGGTTGAGGTACAGGTTGATGCATGGTTGATGCATGGTTTAGGTTGTTTGGTGCAGGTTTATTGGTACAAGTTTGCATAAGTATATCTCAAAGTGATAGTGTGACAGTGGTTCCATCATATTACTTATACGTCATGGAGGTTGGATGGGAAAATGACAGGTGGTTGCAGACACCTTTCAGTTGTATCCGGAGAACATAAAGGGTTGTATCCTCCATCTGGTTGTAGCTAGAGAATTGGGGAGTTGGAGCTTCCCTCAGGTTGTAGCCTGAGAAACTAGGTGGTTGGAGCCTCCTTCCAATTGGAACTAGAAAACAAAGGAAGTTGGTGCTTCTAATGAATGTGATTCTTCAATACATATAGGAAAAATCTTTCTGTGGTTTTCTCCCTCTTTGGGTTCCCACGTAAAACATTGGTGTGTTGTGTATGTGTATGATTGTTCATTTGTTCATTACTTATTTACTCTAAATTTATTGGATGATAATGCCACATTGATATAACACTTGGATTATATGGTTAAAAACGATTAAATTTCTCTATTATTGATTCACCCCCCTTCTCAGTAATCCAAAAATTCATAACAGAGCAGGTTCCTTCAGAAATCAGTTTAACCACTGAAAGGTAGATCATGGAGAGCGACAACTTGTATAAACATGGAATACCATAGTTTTATGGACATAAGTATCAATTTTGGAGCATAAGGATGAAGACATATATACAGGCACATGGATTTGAAATTTGACATTCAATTGTAGATGGATACATTGTACCAACAGTTCGGCCAACAAATGAAAAAGTAGTGAAACTCGGTCAGAATAATTCCAAAGCCACAAATGCACTTTTGAATGGTCTTGGTGAAATGGTATTCACCAAAGTTGCACATTGTAAATCCACTAAATAGATTTCGAACAAACTTCGAAATATTTATGAAGGAGATTCAAAAGTCAAACCATCAAAGCTTCAAACTTATAGAGGTCAGTTCGAACAACTAAAGATGAAGGAAGATGAGAATATGGCATCTTACTTCTTACAAGTCGATGAAACAGTAAATGCAATCATGGGATTGGGAGAAGAAATTGAAGAATCTGTCATTGTTCAAAAGGTACTAAGATCTCTTCCTATGCGATTTGACCCTAAGATATCAACACTAGAATAAAGAGAAGATCTAAACTCAATAAGCATGGATGAACTACATGGAATCTTCACAACATATGAAATGAGAACTGAACAGGAAAATCCAGATGCAAACAAAGCAGCCTTCAAAGAATCCAAAATATCAAGGAAAAAGTGAAAGCAACAAGAAAAAGAACATAGCAACAATAATGACGTCTTGGAAGATGATTAAGTGGCCAACTTTGTCAAAAGACTGAACAAGGGAACCAATGACAGATATAGAGGTAATATTCCTTTAATTTTTTTTAATTGCGACGGTATTGGTCATTTTTCTAACAAATGTCCTCATAAGAAAAATATAAATAATGAAGGTCACTCAAAAAACAAACAAACATATAAAGGAAAAAGAACCACAAAGAAATTTTTCATGAAAATATTATGCACCAAAGAAGACATATCATCATCAGTGTGTTTTTTAAGTGGTGAATCAATGTTTCTATTTGAAAGATGTTCAAACAAGAGAAAATTGAGAGGTCAAGCACTCATGTTTACTTTGTGTTGTAGACTTCTCTTGATTCATCCAAATTTCTTAATCTTTCATTTGAATTTTGTTTCTGACCATTGTATAGTTTCCATAAAAGTTCTAAGACAATATTATCTGGTATTTTTGAAAGAAAATGTGGAGTGCATAACACCAAGTAATGATATTTGTGTTTGGAGACTCGTACATTGACAATGCAACAATTGATTGGTAATGGAGTATAATATGAAAATAATTTGATGTCTTCATTGTTATTAGTTCCTGTCGAACGCGTAGAGGGACTATAGCAATCGATAATTCATTGACTTCATATTAATATGTCCTTTGACTATAAATTTCCGCATCATCTCTATTATTCGAACTATAGAACTAAAAAAATTATTTCTTATATAATAAAAAAAATCTTATATGTCATCATCTCATTGGAGAATAGATTTGAAGTCTTATTGATAGCTTCGTTATTCTCAATGTTTTAATTCATGAAGATGTTGGATCAACATGCATATATTTTCTTATGCATTGCTCAAAGGTGGATTAATGCTAGCATTAGTTTGAATGTTTGTCTTAAAATTTCCTGTTAACTAAATTTATCCTATGTTTCATTAATTATAAATATTATTATGTTTTTTGTTGCGGTGTCCACCCTCTATACCTGTATTGTTCAACTATAGTTTGGATGTAGGATCCCTTTGCACACTTTATGTCTTCTCCATCTAGCTGTAATTTGCATGCATGATCCTTCGAGCTATTAAAGAAAAAGGAGAAACCAAGAAATGGAATCATGGAAGCATGTACTCTACAATTGGAAGACTTTTCCTTATCTCCCCTTCTTGACCTATTTATTGTCAGGTGAGATCTACTTTTTATTGTAGCTCTTCGCTCTCCAGTTGGCCGAGAATTTGGTGGCCTTGGAAGCAAGGTTGTACGCCACCGCCATAAATATTAGAAATGCAAGTTTCTCGTATTATAGAGGGGAAGAGTTGTCATCTTCAACCTAAGAATCGACCTGCAGGATCTTGATATCTATTGAATTTGTGCAAGAAACAAATCGTGGCAAAGAAAATCAAGACAAAGGTAAAGAGTTTAAGTCTCTCATAAAGGGGGCTTACGCATCCTCTCTCATGCAATATTTAATTTTGATGGGTGGCCTCTTTCTCCATGGAGTTTCCATTTTCAAATGTGTTGGGTAAGAGGGAGAAGAGTCTGGTCTGATGGCAAGGTTGAGATTCTATTTTGAGAAGAAACTGAATGAAACCACTCAACTAAGAACAACACTAATAAAAAGAGTTTTTACCTCCATATCTTGTTTATCATGCTTAGGCTTGGTTAGTTTTTGGTTCTAGGATTAATTGATGGTTGGTTCAACCAAATGAGTCGGTCTAGAGTCCTAACAATGCAGTAGCTCATCTAGTGAATGGAAATGGAATGAACCACGATGCTCCCTATCTATACAATGTGTTATAACACCTTGACAACCATATAATCGTTGGACTTCAGTGGATACATTGATTTATTCAAGAAAAACATTGCCGTACACCACGAGGTGCCCTTTGTAACCTATGATCGTCATTCCATGGAGCCCAATATCAAGTTGGAGCTGGTCACAGACAACCTACACCTAGGAGGAAATACACATTCTGAGAATTGTTTTTGAAAAATACACATCAATAAACTATGAGCCTTGAAATGACAGATTGCTCCAAAAAATTTCAAAATGAAAGGGGTTGTTTAAAGAGATCTTTTTTCCAAAAATTAAAGCATTAACCAAATCATGCACAAGAATAATTAGGAGTCACTCTTGTTTAGTTTTGTTTACATGAAAATTTCTATGTGGTAGGCCTAACTTCTAGGTATTTGTTCCTCTTTATAATACTTCAAAACCTTCACATTTGTATTTTGTGATTCCTATAGGGCTTGGAAGAAGAATATATAGAAAATCAATCAAGTAACAAGAGTAAATAAAGAATTGAAGTTGAGATTGTGGTTAATAGAGCAATCCCAACCATGTTATTTCACAGTTCCAATTTTCCTAGAGAGTCCATGAAACCACTCAACCTAGCGCTAATAACAAGTCGATTTCCCTCCATAGTTGTTTGATCATGGTTAGATTTTTAGTTCAAGATTTGATTGATAGCTAGTTCTGTTTGTAATGCTCTATTGTAAATTCAGTGAAAATAAAAATAAAAAGGCTTTCAAAGATGAGAAGAAAATGTGATTTTGTGAAGTTAATGATTATTTTCAGAAAAAAATAAAGTACAGAAATCCATGTATAAGAGACACAACATGTCTATATATGTGTGTGTTTGCTTACTTTACAAACCATGAAAAATTAGACAGAATTTATTTTTACAAAATTGAAGAATGAAACATATGTGATGATGCAATTTCCCAATTAACGCAATATAAAGAAGTTGTATTCAATAACAATGCATCCATGAAGTTTACACAACTTCTTGAGATTACCCTCTTTATAACCATATTTTAGAGCTTCAAAAATTGATATGGACAGAAGTAACAATGTACTGAAGAATTAAAAAAATAAATTATTGATTATTGTAACTTTTACTCTGGCTTAAGGACGTACATAAAATAAAAGTATTTTTTTCTACTCTATAGAAAATAGACAAATACATATTTGTTTTTCTATGCCAAACCAAATTCAGCAATATGGGGATCCAAATGTTCATCCAAACTAAAATTCAATTATGAAAATAAAAGTCATCAATATTTAAATTAAAATTCAATTATGAAAATA
>JZKD02S2187456.1:163912-188531 GCA_000966675.3 Picea glauca
CAAGGAAGAAAGGAGTTGAAGAAATCTTTGTGAGAGGCTAAGAGGCTTTTTGGTGAGATGCCAAGAGCAAGAGGAAGAAACAACAGTCTTGTTGAGAGAACAAGATAGGAGATGAAGAATTCTTGTTGAGAAAACAAGAGAGAGCAAGAGAGAGGTCGAGCTGAAGAAAAGAGACAGCAGCAACAATTTCTGGGAACACTGGCATGCATTCCAAGGTTGCTGAATAGCATTGAGTGGCACAAAAATTGAATCTTAGCAGAGTTTTGGCACAAATTTCGTGACAGTCCGTACAACATTAATTGTCGCACTGTTGTACGAATTTCTGGTTCAGAAATTGAGGAGCAAAGCTACAGGAATGTCCAGATAAGTTTGTGTAAATATCTGAAGATGAAAATGTTGTAAAAGAATTTCTCAGAAGCTCATAAATAATACAAATCCCTCTCTAACTGGTTTTCCCCTTGTGGGTTTTTCTAGGGTCGAAGTTAGACTGAAAATATTTGTGTCTAATATTTTCTAAGTTTTGCATATTGCTGATATTTTATTTCTGCGTTGAAAATGATGTTCATAATCCTCATGTTTCAGTTCTAAAATTTATTTTCAGTTCTGAAATTTATTTTCTGTTAAGTTTTTTAGATGCTGAAACACCAGGCTGTAGCTTATGCTGAAACACCAGGCTGTAGCATAAGATGAAACACTAGGCTGAGTATATGATGGAACACCAGGCTGAGTATATGTTGAAACACAGTGCTGAGCAGATGCTGAAACACCAGGTTGTAGCATATGCTGATGCTAAAACACTGCTGTGAGCAGATGCTGAAACACCAGGCTGTAGCATATGTTGATGTTGAAACACCGTTGTGAGAAGATGCTGAAACACCAGGCTGTAGCATATGCTGATGCTGAAACACCGCTGTGAGCAGATGCTGAAACACCAGGCTGTAGCATATGCTGAAACAGTGATGAAACTGAGTTTGGCATTTAAATTTGACTGAAAAATCAGCGAGACTGAAACTGGGTTGGGATTTTGAAAAATTAATAGAAAACACTGATAGAATTTGGTTATGGCGATGCATTCTTTGGCTATGGAATTTCCACAAATGAATTTGAACTATTTAGTTTAAATGGTATTAAATTAATACATCTGAGCATATTTTTTTCTTGTCCATGATACAATTAAGTTGACGATAATCGTGTTCTGCAACTATAAGCTCAGGATAATCTTCAATCGTAAATTAACTTTGCACTTGTCCATGATATATTAATATTAATAAATATTCATTTTTTAAATATATTCAATTAGTGAAAATAGAAAAACATGAGCAAGATTAAGAAAAACTACAATCCTTAAAAGTTAATAAAAGGAAAGCATTGATAGAATTTGCTTGTGGTGATGTATTATTTGGCTATGGCATTTCTAGAAATGAATTTGAACTATTTAGTTTAAATGGTAATAAATTAATACATGTGAGCATATTTTTCACTTGTCCATGATACAGTTAAGCTGAGGATAATCTTGTTCTGCTACTATAAGTTGAGGATAATCTTTTCGGGTAAATTAAGTTTTAATTTACTTTTAATTAACTCAACAAATTAACTTTTAATTTTTCGTGGTAAAATAACTTTTAGGTAGGGACTAAGTTTCCATGTAATACTTGTTAGATAATAGGTTTCTTTTTTCACAAAATAAATTTCCAACATAAATGTAAAATGGATTATATATAGAGCTATAAATACTATTAAACACATGAAACAAGAACCATTTTTATTATTCTTATAGAATTCATTACAAAAGGGGGGTGAGCTATGCACAATTAAACATATCATGCATTATTACTCACAAGAAGAATCAAATTTCATATAACCATGGCTTCAGGACACCTTGGCTAATTGTTGGCAGGATTCTCAAGCCCTTCATCCATCAACTTCAAGCAAGCTTCCTTTCAAGGCTACTTCATTTTTTCCACCAATTCTCCTCTAATATCCCATTGTCTTATTTTCACTACAACCTTATTTTTGAATGGTTGCATTTGGAAAGAAAACCATCACAATGGTTCGTTTCCACTTGCAATTTTTCCTAAAAGACCAATGAAAATTGAAAAAAAAAAACGATTTCAAGATTACAAATTATTTTGGGTGAGGATCCAATTCGAATCACACCTCCCCATTTGGAGTATTTTCATCCCCAAAAGCTTCAAATCCAATATCCTTATTCTCTTATCATCAAGAAAAATTTGAAATATCTGAAAGAAAGAATGGCTTTGTTGTAGGATGGAAGATAAGAGTTGTGTAGGGGAAGCCTTTGGCATAACCCTGTTATCCTTTTCATGGATTTCGACGACATTCATTGCTACAATAGGTCACTAGAAAACTATTTCTCCTTGGAATGAAAGTGAAAAAAACTCATATTTCCACTTTACCTTGACTCTCCAATATTTCTTCTTGGTTGTTCAGTTTTTGGGATAGATTAATGGGTGAAGCTTCAAACATTTCTCCTCCCAATGTCAGGTCAATCTGCATTATTGGGAATAGTTCTTGCATGGATTATTTGGGATTCTAGAGTACCAACAATCACTATCCTTATCAACCATTTTCTTGCAACAGAATACAAAAATCCATGCCTTTTCATTCTGTAATGATGCTTGGTCCCCTAAGAATTGGAGGAAAACTATATGAAGAAATTATCTCTCTAGTCCCCTCTTTCAAGCTTCTACAAGCACGTTTGAGTGCCTTGGTGCATACTCCTTTCCAATTTAACTTTTACTCCATGGAAATAAATTGAGTTCTTGTTCCTTTTATGTTGATGAAGGAGGTTTTATTTTCACTTGTGTTGGGTTCTTGTCCATTTAATATTAGGCCTTCATTTTTGGGCCTCCACTCAGCTACAATGGGAATTGTTATCGCACAAGTTGTAGGTTGGGAAAATCTTGGCCCAAACCAAAATATGGTGAAAACTAAGAGAATATCTACCCAATGTCACCACATATAGATATTCTCATCACTTTAGAAGTGAAGTGCTCACCTCAAAGGGGGGAATGTCAGGTGACCCTAGGCGGAAATGAGATGGACAGTGAGATGATGATATTAATTCCATTATAGGTCAATTTTCTAAGTGGAATATGGTTTTTATGGAACATCTCAAAAGTGGTTTAAGTTTTCCAAGTCTTTTGGTAATTGGGGAGAGTTTTTGTACCTACCCGAGACACAAGAAAATCCAACTATATGAGCTATATCTTAGGCAGAAAAGAAAGTTAATATTTTTTTTGCTAATTAAAGCAGTAAATATATATATGTATATATATATATATATATATATATATATCAACGAACAAATTATTATTATATCTTCTAAATAAATGTTAAACGTCTACCAAATGATGAAAGAGATAGGCTAGTTAAACACTAGTATAACTCTAGTATAGAAGCATAAGAATTTAGCAATGGAACAAGGCTATAAGAAAAAAATATTGCATAAATATTATTCACCCTTATGGCTGTAGAAAATAGGTTGTTACAGAAAAATAATCAGCCACCAAAAATTGCAAGTAATCCACCCAAAAATTGCGATAGGATTAGTAGATTATAGGTGAAAAATATTAGCAAATTATGACATTTAAATTGTGAGTTATTCAAGAAATTGTTTAGGGTTTTATGAAGCCCTATTAGATTTTTATTTGTTTTTTATAAAAATATAAATAATTTATTATAGAATCAATACACCTTGAGGGATTTAGGATGCGTGAAGAAGCTACAACAATTTCCGATTTAGATAATCTCAAAATCTCGAGTTTTCACACTAACCAATGCAATATTTTATTTATCCAATGCAATTATGTTGGTGCCTTTAGCTATTGGGTTATTGATTCAAATAAATAATGATCTATAAATTCTCTCTCCTTGGGGGTGTAATCCCTTTTACTCCCCAAAGTAAGTAATGCTTACTAGGAAATACTAGGAGGGTGTAAACCCTTTTACTTCTCCAACAAATTATTCCAATACAAAAATGATGGATATGGTGGGATTTTATGACCTTATAATCTCCAATAATTCTATAAAATCACACTTGTAACCAAGCAATGAAACAATAATAAGATATATTTCTTACCTAGTTGAAGCAACAACAAGATAAACCTCCTTTTACCAAGATTAATCCACCAAAAACACAAGAGAATAGCTCCAACATAGGTAGCACACTACTTCATCCCCCAATATCAAAGTGAAACCACAATAAGATCACAAGAGAGAGAGATATCCCAAAGATGGAACAAATTCCTCCTAGGAGTCTTCTCACAATGGGATAGATATGATGAAATGTGAAATAGAGATGATCTATAATTGTACAAATTCTCTAAACATAGTTTGTCATCAATACTTACAGTAAAACACAAGAGAAAGGGTCAACAACCCATATCTTTCCCTTTAAAAAAAAACTATTATTGAATTCATACTTTGCACATAAAATAACCCCTAAACACATGACATCACCCCTCTTTTGGGAAAGGTTTCACACTTTTGATGAAGTTGTTGAGTTTTAGAAGGGAACGTTATGCCTCCAAAATCCAATGCTATTCAAAAATATCATTTATTCCATGATCCATGGGCCTCTTCCTTCAAAACATTCCAAGTTTCCATCATCACCACCAAACCCTATCCCTAAGGTGACATCAAGCATTCAAAAGGTGACTTTTTGTCCCTTTCAAGAAATTCATTTGGCATGTAGGAACTCGGTAAGATCCTCCAAGATTTTATTTAGGCATCCAAATGGATTTCATCATCATTCGGAGTGTGTTCCCTTGGCATCCAACATGTGGGACTCAAGCCCCAAGGAAGCCCAAGTTAGGCTTGCTATTCCAAAACTATCCACTAACTAGGTCCTACAAAGACAAATGGATACACCCTCCAAGGATCTCAAGTCAAATGAATCATTATGAGTAAATCGAATCAATACAAGATACATATAATAAAGAACATACAAATCACCTCATCAAAATAAACAAGTGCTCAAAGGCCCTATGCAACTTGCCATGTTTAGGTATGGGAGGGTTTACAAAACAACCTATTGGGTTAATTGTACGTAGATTTTAGGGGTGTTTTGTGAGGGGAACTCTTTCTAAGTCATGTGGATGAGGTGTCATGGATGGCAGTATTTGGACATGGGTTTCATGACATACAAGGGGTTTTAGTGTCTCATTTATGGGTGCTTTTGTAGAGGGTGTGTTACACCTTTATTTTCAATTCAACCTTTTTCCAAGCCCATTTATTGCCTTTTATTCTTTTAGGATGTTTCTTGGTTGAATCCAAGGTGGGGCTTCTACCTAAGCATGAAAAACTATTCCCACCTTGACTCTACCCTTGTCACATCATGCTTCCCCAAGTTTAAAGCATGTTTGGGGCTTCTACCTAAGCATTAAAAATAGTTCCCACACATACTCCACCTTGGTTGGTATTTTGTATTAGTTATTTTTCACGGGTTCCATTAGTTTGTTATGAGATACATTTCATTTTCCTCTGGATCCCTAGGTTAACATCTATAAGTTTAATGATTGTATTTTATCTATTTCCATATATAAGCCTCTAGGAATTAAACCCCTTCTTCCCATGAAATGAGGGACCCCTTCCTGGGTTAGTACACCAAAAAATCCCAAAAGGTAGGGAGATGAGGGGATAAAGCATGGAAAGTTAAAAGTATGGTACAGAATGGCATGATGAATCGTCAAGAGGACCTCCCAATATTAAAACCATCCCTAAAGGTGACCCACTTGCTAGGGATAAATGCCAACCACGAAAGTAAAACATGATAAAGAGAATAATGTCCAAGCAAACGTTACATAATCAAAAGAAGTAATATATGCAACAAAATAAAATGCCTCAAATATTGAAAGGAAACTCACCTTAATACTTGACTGGTAACTCATGAAGCAAGACCCCAAGTATTTAGGAAGCTAAATAATGTGGTGTATATCGTCATGTTGAACCTAGAGCTGTGGTGGTGAGGTGGGTCTTTGTCTGTGCAAGTGGAGACTATTGGTCAGGTTGTCTCTCTGTACTGAATGTCTGCAACCTGAGGGCCTCGAGACATTATCTCCTTAGTTATCCCTGGGAGTTGGGGATAGCATCTAGATCCTACTTGGGGACTTGTGATCACCATAGAGTGCATGATAATCACAACATATCCTAGTGGACCTATTCCTACACTGAAACATGAAACTTTAAACTCTAGGGTGGTTCTATCACCCTGCGTACATATACATCAAAACCTAAAATTAAGACTATTCTAGAAAAGAAAAATTTAGCATGAGTTTTTTTTTAAATTTCTAAACTAAACATGAAATAAATATGAATGTAGAGAAAAATGAAATATGAAAATGAAGCTAAGATACTATGAGAATTCAAGATGAAAATGCAATGAAAGCAAGATAACCTACTGACTTACTTGGGCCTGGGACCTAAAAAATTCAAGTGATATGAACTTAGGAATGGAGAAGAGACCCATCCATTGGAAATGGCATATTTCTCCCATCCAAATCTATCAAATAGTACTTTTGTTTCTCATACTTCTTGATAATGTAAGGGGAAATAGAATAATTGTCATCCTTTTGATCATATTTAGGCTTCCCCATATTTCTGTCCCACATGAACGCAATAATTCCTTTACTATAGTTGATGTAAGGGACATTCTCAATGTAAGGATAGGAAGGATCTCCTTTTTTGACTGCATTTTTGATGGATTCTTCACGTTCCTTGTCCTTATTGTGTTCTTTCATCAATATCTAGATGGACCTTGTGTATTTCCCTTAGAAATTTGCAAAATTTTGTTTGTATTAATTTATCCTTGGGAGTAGCATGTCCATGTAGTTGTCTTGCATGAAAGGTAATTCCCATGGATCATACTCAATGGTATCTGAAACCTCATCAATCTTGTCCTCGCTTGTATAGTCAGGACTATTGGGATCCATCACATGCTTTTAGGCTTGCTCTCGACTGTATAATGCATCAAAGGTACCATCTCCCATGGGAATATGTGCATGGGTGAGATCCATGCTAAAGAAACCTCCAATAGCATAAGACCAACTCCTCCATAAGAGAATCCCCTAAGGATCTGGTACATCAATTACTACTATGTTCATAAGGAGGATGATATTCGAAAAATCAAACAAGAATACCTCAACTTTCTCACACAGTACATAAACCTTGACCCTCTTATAATCAATTCCAAATACATTTTTGTATGGTGGGGTCATCTTCAATCCAAGTTTTTCCGTTCCCTTCAATGACATTAAATTTGTTGAGACCGTGGAATCCACCATACAATTGTTTAGTAGGAGGCCATTGATGGCCAAGGAAATACATAAAGGAGGGTTGTTGTCCATTTTCTGATAAAGATATATGTTTTTCAATATGATTGGAGGGTCCTCCTTCTCATTTGGTAACTGTAATAACTTCAAGATTTCCCTCCTCACAAAAGGAAATTTGCACATTTATGTGACAGGAACCATCATATTCAACTTCGCAAACATGGTTGCAACATCTAAGTTCAAGTGAATATCATCTTTCATTGCAGTGATATTTGGAAGAAACTCATTTAATGGAGGTGGAAGTGGCGGGACAACCTTTTCTATAGATTTAGGAGGAGCAATAGGTTGTGATTGAGGGGATGAAGCTTTAGTTATTCTATTGTATGTCAAATATTATCTCTTCCTTAGCTCCTTTCTCTGATCATTTGTCAAATGATTTAATATCCATATTATCCCCTCTCTTTCCCCTTATCTTTTGGCCTCGTCAATCTGTTATTGTGTGACCTCTTACTCTTGGAAGTTACAAATCAGAATTTCATACTATCAAAAGAATCTTCATCTTGTCGGGGAAAATGATCCTCTTGGTGAGGTTCTTGACATGGAGAAAACCATGACGTTTACTCGACGTTGACCATTCCAACTGGGTTCAAAGTATTAGGGTCCTTTGCCTCTTTTTGAGGCTTTCGTTTCCAACCCGTGGCATCTCTATGTTTCCTAGCAAACTAATGTCTAGGGAAAGATTGATTTCTTTCCACAATTTTTAATCAACCCATGATTTTATTATGTTCTTGGAAAAACTGAGTGCTCATCTGATCTATCTTTTGAGTGAAGAGAGAAACTGGAGAAGGAGCACTGCTACTAGAACCCTTAGTCTTTGCTTCTGCCTTGACACAAGGATACTGAAAAGGATAAACATTTGAGTCAAGGATGTTTTCTTCGATTTCTACATTGTATTATTTTAATTTTTCCAAAGTGGTTGGCTTATTTTCCTTTAGAATGAAACAAAATTTCCCATTAAATGCATTCATATAGGGGAGATGAACAGTTGCAGTCGTAGGATGAAAATATGTCAGGATTTGACTGTAGAATTTGTCAAACCTGTTGTCAAATTCACTCACTGTGTCATTCTCCTTTTTTTTTATCTGATTGAATTGTGCTACAAGCATACCATTGTCTTTATTCATTGTCCATCTATTCCTGAATAACTTGGAAAAATCCTCATAAGATTCTACGCGATTTTCAGGTAGCCCTCTGAACCATATCTAATCATGTTCAGTCAAATATGAGGCTAGTAGATTCATTGCTAAATCCTCATGTTCACTTACACATTTTCCATGTCTCGACGTAGGGAATAGAGATTATCATTGACAATGGTCACATTATTTCTTGGAAAATTTGGAAACCATTTGTGAGACTCTTTCGACATTGTGTTGGTGTATCTTGGAATGGTGGCCATGTTATGGGGTTTATAAAGGTCCTTTTCCCAAGGGTGAGGCATTGGAAAAAGAGGAAGGGTATTGTGGAAAATGGTTTTGACAATGAGAGACTTGAGAGGAGGCCTTCTTCAACCAACCTTAGAAGGTTTGAGCCTCCATGGGGGAAATGTTTCAAGGGAAGATGGATTCAGGGAATGTGGAGTTGTTAGATGATGTTTAATAAGAGATCATCAAAGGAGGAAGCAAAACATTCTTCAATTGGATTCACCAGGAAATCTAGGGAAATGATGTGGGATAGCTTGCCAAAATGTCGTTAGGGTTCAAAAGAGGATTCAAAATCCTCCCTAGAAACAATGCCAAAATGTTATCGCACAAGTTGTAGGTTAGGAAAATGATGACCCAAACCACAATATGGAGAGAACTAAGAGAACACCTACCCAGTGTCACCTAAAATATGTATTCCCATTACTTTAGAGTTGAAGTGATCACCTCAAGGGGGGAAATATCTGGTGACCGTAGGGGGAAATGAGACTGAAAGTGATATGACGAGATGAATTCCTTTATAGGTCAAGTTGATAAGTGGAAGATGGATTTTATGGCATGTCTCATAAGTGTTTTAAGGTTGTCGGGTACTTGCGAAGAGTGTTTGTACCTACCTGAGACATTAGAAATGACAATTGTAGGTGATATATGTTAGGCGAACAAGAAAGTTAATATTTTTTTCCCTAATTTCACTAGTCAAAAAAATATATATACAAGCGAAAAAATGATTATTAGAGTTTCTAAATAAATGTTTAAAGTCTACCAAATGATGCAAGAGATAGGCAAGCTAAACATTAGTATAACATTAGTATAGAATCACACAACTTTAGAAATGCAACAATGTTGTAAGAAACAAGTATTCCAAAAATATTGTTCATCCTTATGGTTGTAGAGAACAATTTTTTACAATAGAAGAATCAGCCACCAAAAATTGCAAGTAATCAACCCAAAAATTGTGATAATATTAGTAGATTGTAGGTGAAAAATATTAGCAACTTCTCACGATTAAATTATGAGTTATTCAAGAAATTTTTTAGGGTTTTATGCATCCCTATCAGCTGTAGATTTTTTTTTATAACAAAAACAATAATTTATTACATTAACAATACACCTTGATGGATTTAGGAGGCCTCAAGCAGCTAGCACATTTTCAAATTTAAACAATCTCTAAATCTCGAGTTTTCATGTTAACCAATGCAAGATTTTATTTATCCAACACACTTATATTAATTCCTTTAGATATTGGTTTATGGAGTCAAATAAATAATGATCTATCAATTCTCACTCCTTTGGGGTGTAAGCCCTTTTACTCCCCAATGTAAGCAATGCTTACTAGGAAATACTAGGAGGGTGTAAACCCTTTTACTTCTCCGAGTAAAACCTTATGAAACAAATTATTCCAATAAAAAAATGATGGATATGGTGGGATTGTATGCTCGTATAACCCCCAAGAATTCTATCAAATAAAACTTGTAACCAAGAAATGAACCAACAATAAGATAGATTCCTTACCTAGTCCAAGCAAAAACAAGATAAACCTCATTTTACCCATATTAATCCACCACAAGTGCATGATAATATCTCCAAGAGAGGTAGCGCACTAATTAATCCACCAATATAAAATAGAAACCATAACAAGATCACAAGAGAGATATATTTCTGAAATAGGGCAAAAATGTTAGCTAAGAGTCTTTTCACAATGGGAGAGATATGATGAAAAATGAAATAGAGATGATCTATATTTATACAAATCCTCTAAACATAGTTCATATACAATAATTAGGGTAAGAAACAATATAAGGCGATACAAACCCTTATATTTCCCCTTTAGAAAAATAATATTATTTAATTCATACATTGCACATAAAAGAAACCCTAAAAGCATGAGGTCACCCCTCTTATGGGAAACATTTGGCACTTTTGGTCAAGTCGTTGAGTTGGAGAAGAGAACAATATACCTCCAAAAGACAATGGTATTTAACCAAATCCTTTCTTCCACAACCCATGGGCCTCTTCCTTCAAAAAGTGCCAAGTGTCCATCATCACCACCAAACCCTAGCCCTAGGGTAACGTCGAGCCCTCAAAAGGTGACATTTTTTCCCTTTCAAGCAATTCATTTTGAATGTATGGGTTGGTTAAGATCATCGAAAGTGTCCTCTAGGCCTCCAAATTAATCTCATAATACTATGGAGTATGGGCCCTTGCCATCCAACTTTTGGGATTCAATCCCCAAGGAAGCCCAAGCTAGGATTGTTCTTCCAAAACTGTCCACCAAATAGGTATTGCAAAGACAAAATGGATACGCCCTCCAAGGATATCAAGTCAAATGCATCATGATGAGTAAATAAGATCAATAGAAGATCCATATAAGAAATTACATCCAAACAACCTCATCAAAATAAACAAGTGCTCAAAGACCCTATGCAACTTGCCAAGTTTGGGTATGGGAGGGTTGAGAAAACAACCTATTGGGTGAATCGTACGTACATTTTAGGGGTGTTTCGTGAGGGGAAATATTTGTAAGTCATGTGGATGAGGTTTCATGGATGGAGGGAAGAATTTTGGGCATGTGTTTCATGACATACAATGGATTGTAGTGTCTCATTTAAGGGTGCCTTTGTAGAGGGTGTCTTTCACCTTTGTTTTCAATGCAACCTTTTTCCAAGCCCATTTATTGCCTTTTATTCTCTTAGGATGTTTCCAGGTTGAATCCAAGGTGGGGATTCTACCTAAGCATGAAATTTTGTGGCCACCTTGACTCTACTCTGGTCACATCATGCTTCCCTAAGTTGAAAACATGTGTGGGGATTCTACCTAAGCATTAAAACAATGCCCACACATGCTCCACCTTGGTTGGAATTTTGTATTAGTTATTTTTCATGGTTTCCATAAGTTTCTTATGAGAGATATTTCATTGTACTTGGGATCCCTCGGAAATAAACTAGTAGTTTAATGATTAGATATTATCTTTTTCCAGGTACAAGCCTCTGGCCCTTTAGCCCGTTCTTCCCATGAAATGAGGGACAATCCCTTCTTGGGTCATTACAACCAAAAATCCCCAAAGGTAAGGAGATGAGGGGATGAAGTATGGAAAGTGAAAAGTATGGTTGGAAATGGCATGATGAATCGTCAAGATGAACTCCATGTAGCAAACACATCCTTAAGGGTGACCCACATGCTAGGTAGCAATGTCAACCACCAAAGTAAAGTAGGGAAAAGAGAATAATGTCCAAGAAAATGCTGCATAATCAAAATGAGTAATAGATGAAACAAACTCAAATGCCTCAAATATTGAAATGACACTAACCATAATACATGACTTGTACCTCATGGAGTAAGAACTGATGTCTTCCAGAAGCTAGTTGATGTGGTGGATACCATCGTGATGAACCTCGATCTATGGTGGCGAGGTGGGTCTCTATTTGTGCAAGTGGACATTGTTGGTGAGGTTGTCTCTTTGTACTCTATTTTTATAACGTGAGGGCCTCGAGAGATCATCTCCTTAGTTATCCATAGGAGTTGGGAATAACAGGAATCATAATCCCCTTTCCTTTCTTTCCTAGCCCTTGGCCATCATATCTTCACAAGATTTGAATCAATGCCTTGAATCATATCTTCACAAGATTCGAACCAAAATTCTCTTGAGGAAGGGTAAATAAAGGTGAGTTTACTAGGCTTGAATCGATCATGGTGTTATAATCCTTACCCTTAATTAGAAAAACATTTTTTACGATATTTATTAGTGTATAAATTCTCTTCTCTAGCTAAGAAAATTTGACCTCCAAGTCTTCCCTATCATGTTTCTCGTGTGGACTCCCCACCATTGGTGGTCTTCTGCTTCTTTGCATGCCTAGAAAAAATGTTTGTCCACTATTTTGGTACCCATTATGGGTGTTTTTCATGTAGGTGTTCTCTAAGTCTTCAAAACCTACTCTGATACCATCTGATCCATCGATGGGCCTATGGCATGTCCATTTCATGAACATCCATCCTTTGAAGAATTCAATTTATTTTTTTGTGTAAAGACTCAAACCCAAGATACAAGAAACAATCAAAATGCAGACCCAAAGACAATTTGAAGTACAACCTGTGTAGGAGAAAGCTTAGTGTAATGCTCTACCCACTGCATCAAGTAGTCACTTGATTTACAATTGGAAAAGTTATGATTTTATAAGAAGAGCATGAAATTGAAGGAATCTTTGTTTGGTTTGATCCTTGGCTCATTTTTCTTGCAAATTTGCACATCTCCAAGATTAGTCAGGTCTAATTTCCTTCCTCTTGTATAAATCACTGCAAAATACTTTGAGTAATGAACAAAAGAAAATTATTCAAAACAGATGAATGCTCTATATCTCTTAAGGCTCTACTCCCTACCTTCAAGGGCCTCTTCACTCTCAAAGGTGAGAAATGTGTTTTTAAAACCCATGTACCTTCATCACCTTGAAAATACATCATTGGAGTATGACAAGTGTAGATCCATATTAACTCCATATCTATCATGTGCCAAGAGGCATGAAATCCTTCTAGATGCAAATATTTCTTCAAGTTTTGTACTCTAAAAAAAAAATCATCTTGAGTAATTTGATACCTCTCGGTGCATGATAAATTTGGAGTTAGGATGGATCTACACTGGTCATACCCACAATGTATCTCAACCACCCTATATTCTAAATTGGTCTCCTCAAAAGTTGAGGAAGAATTTCGATTTGATCATTTGATGGGTATTTTAGGGAATTTAAATTATTTCTTTGTGCACACTCTCTTATTGTACTATACATAGAATTATATTACTTAAGACTCATATTGAAATATTTTAGGGGTATTTTAGGGAATTTAAATGATTTATTTGTGCACTCTCTTTTCTTGTACTATATATAGAATTATTTTACTTAAGACTCATATTGAAATATTTTAGTTATGGTGGACATTGAAATATATTTTTTAAATTCCACGTGTCAACTTCATGTTTTTTTTTTGTTTGTTAATGTGGTCGAACCTGTTGGCATCGGGATTAACCTGTGGCTTAAGAAATTGCGACTCAGGGGCATCTAAGCCGTCAAAATCACCCAGGGATCGCACCCAGCCTAAGCCACACCAACCATTAACATGGTTGGATTTTTTGTCTACGCGGGTTTCAAATAGGTGACTTTTCAACATAGAGTGGCTTAACAACACACCGAGTCACTGACTGTCCTACACCTTGGGGACACGTGTCAAATTCATGTTGAGCACCTAAGAAATTACAAATATCTGAGCAAAAATACACATAAGAGATTCCCCATCTATCTCAGTGAAATGTGGGTGAAACAACATTGAGTGGGTGAAACATTGTTTTATAGGGGATTTTGGACACAAATTTTGAGTCGTATGGGTTTTTTTACAAGATGAGAACGCAATATACTCTTTTCATGTTCATGTTTCATATAATGCAAGGGTCGAATGGGAATATATGCCAGTGGCAGAGTAGATAAAGTGTAATCATTAGAAAGAGTCGTTATGCATTGCCACTCCCACAACGTTTGTTTATATCACCAAACGATTGGACATAATTCTATCTTGAATAGTATTTTATCTTTTATCTTTCTCTCGAAAATTATCCCAAGGAGTACCCAACGATCTTTGTCTTTTAAATGATTTCATGAAGAGCATAACCCCACATGTTTTCCTTCAATAAATCACGAGAGCTAGCCAATGGAAACACTGGGTGTATAAAAAAAAATCAATTGTTGTGTGTGGAATTTTCTCCCACGACTAGTACATGCGACAAACTCAGGCCATTATTAGATCATAGGTTTATTTTTATTTCACAACAAAAAATTCCATTATAAATGTAAAATTGACTATATGCACGACTATTTAGAGGCTTACACAGGAAACCATAACCATTTTTATTATGATTATTGAATTCATTATTAAAAAGAGGTGAGCTATGAACAATTCTAGTTTTTCATCTATGGTTTCCTTCTTTTCACTATAACCTCCACTTTGAATGCATGGTTTTGAAAGGCTTCATCACAATAATTAGTTTTCACTTCCATTTTTTCCAAACTAAAAATTAAAAGATAATTTCCATTTTTTCCAAATGGAAAATTAAAAGATAATTTCAAATGTACAATGTATTTTGGGTGAGGATCTAATTTGTATTAGAATTATCACCATTTGATGACCCATTATAAAGTAAATTTTATCCATATATTTTTTTATATCAATAATTTATGTGAAAATTTTATAAAAAATAATTGCTAAATATATAATTTAAAAAATGATTTTAATTGAAAATTTCAAATTTTTTTATAACGTTTTAATCTTTTTTATTTAATAATATAAAAATTAAATTAATTAAGAATTTTTTTATTTTTCCCATAAACCTTGTAAGAATTTTATTATTGATTATAAATAAACTTGAACGTGCTCATTGAAATCATAATGGACACTGAAGGATTAAATGTATTGGGTAATTAATACATATTTTGATTTTAAAATTTTCATATTGAGATTTATATTTTTTAATAAATAAAATAATAGTTATTAGTTTTTATATTTACATTTTTATATTGTAATATTATAAATTATTGAATTTTTATAAAACATGTTTTATCTTTGTGTTGAGAAAGATTAATTAGTTTTAATAATTTCATTTTTATATTGTAATATTATAAGTTATTGAATTTTTATAAAACATTTATGTTGAAAAAGATTAATTAGTTTTAATAATTTCTTGAGAAGAATAATATTCCTAATTAATTTTTAATGCTTTTTTAATATTATCAACTTATTTAAAAATTTTAAGATTTTATTTACAAATTCTCAACCCCACTAAAGTATTTGATCAAGATACCATTGAGCAGCAAACTAATTCACTTTGTTGTTTGCATGTGCTTGAATGACTTGAATAAATAATCTATTCCTAGTATAACGAGTCTTTATGTCAAAACCGCAAGACAAAAGTTTATAAAATTATATGTCAAACAAATTTGACATGAATGATGTATTGGAAGAGATCTTATTTCTCCTACAACATTTCTTCGTGACCATTGTTTGCAAATTTTCAAACTATTTATTTTTAAATTGGGATGTATGGGGAAGACAACTTATTAGTCCCTGTCAAGGCAGGAGTATAGCAATGAGTTTGTTATTGATTTGACATTAATTTCATTGACTAAGAAGTTTGACTATAAATTTAAACAAATTTTCCAAAGTACAACATTGTAATATTGTATTTTTTTTGTTTTTAAATTAAACAATTTTTTTAAATTATGATTGGTCAAGAACTTTAACCCATTAGTGCAAAAGCATCGGAGATCATTTAATTCTATCTCTACGCTCCACTTTGTCGAAACATAAATTCAATTCATTGCTATCGACCAATAACTATAGTACCTGGCGGGGCGGGGATGCATTCTTTTGTTTGACCTAGAAGCATTGGGAAAATCCTGGCGAGGTAGAGATGCATTAATTTGTTTGACTTGGAAGCATTAGGAAAAGCCTTCGTGACTAGAAGACAATCAAATTGCATTACCTTTACCAAATACAATTGCGCCAAAGTTCTTCTAGGAAAATCGCAATGGAGACCCAGTGATCTGATGCTCCTTTCAAATTCCAAAACCAGGCAGTGATCGCGCAACAATTATGTGCACCTTATCCCATCGAATTAACGGTACAGAAGAAGGCCATTAGTTTGAGCGATGGGGATTTCAAAATCTTGGACAGTAATGGAAACCTAGTTCTCACCGTTGATGGGAAGGTAATGTATATCAAAGGCAAATGGATTCTGAGAGACCAAGTAGGGAATATCCTTATCACCATGAGGAAGAAGGTAAGCTAAAAAAAAGATACAGATACATTTTTTCATTGAGATATTTTCTTTTTATTGTGAATGATTTATCCCATCGCAGTTGTTGAGCCTTCACGAGACGTGGGAAGCATACCGTGGGGAGGGAACACGTAAAGGGAATTTGTTTTTCACTGCAGGGAGGTCATCAATATTTCAGCTAAGGACGTCTCTAGAGGTAAATTTGGGCTCTAACTCCTAAGCTGATTTAAAGGTCCAGTGCAGCTTCTTTGAACGGTCCTATATAATTTATCAAGGTACAACTGTCATTGCGCAGGTATAATTCTACTTTTTTCGCCTGAGCAAAACCTAGCTAGAAACCCTAGGAATCTTCACAATTAGTGGATGGTATATTTAGTAAATTCATTTTATTTAAATTAATCACTTGTCAATATCATTTCATTTAAATTAGGCACTTGTTAGCATTATACTAGCAAAATTGCATGCAGAATATGTTAATCTTGTATTAAACTCACTCTAATAAAAAAACTGGCAAAGAATTTGATAATAATTTTAGGAATGAGTTAAGTTTATGTTAATATTGTATCAAACTGACTCTGATCAGAAATGTGGCAAAGAATTTGATAATGATATTAGGAATGAGTTAAGTTTTATTATGATTCAAGATCTGGAAGAATATGTTAATCTTGTATCAAGCAGACCCTGGTCAGAAATCTCGCAAAGAATTTGATAATAATTTTAGGAATGAGTTAACTTTTATTATGATTTAAGATCTAGAACTATTGCTTTTCTCAATTCTAAATTAATCCATAATTGTTATAAAGATTGTTCTCAATTCTAAATTAATCCTAAATTATTAAAAGTTCAATTACAATTCCATATCTATGAAAATTTTTAAATAGTTAATAAGATTAAACTGGTTAAATGCACAATAATATTTTGACAACTTATTGAACTAAGTATAATGCCAGATATACCAAAACACATATGAATCATAGTTCAGATTTATTTGTGCTCTCATAATAACTTCTTATTTTACATGACTTCAAATGTATTCTCATAATAACTTCTTATTTGCAGATGAGGCGTAAATACACGGCTTCAAATGTATTGTTGGGAAGGGATACGTTCGTAGTAAGTGTGAATCTGGGACTCGATTATGCGTTCATTGTGGCCCTCATAGTAATTCTTGATGAAATCAATAAAGACAAAGTGTACCCTCTTTGCATAATCCCATTTCTTGTGTACTCTGTAGTGAAGTATCCAGATTGTATTTAATTACATAAAGAAAATGTTGAAAAGGAAAACCATACACACATTCGTTTGGGCATGTGTAGCTAGTTGGGGATCATTTGATATGGGGATCATTTGATATTGTGGTTAAGTTATTTGGATTTATTTGATTATACACTTTGTAAATCTACATTTTCAATTTTTTATTTGAAACCTCTTATTTTTATTAGTCCTAGTCAAAAAAAGATTATAGAAATGAGTTTGTTATTGATTTGACATTAATTTTATTGACTAAGCAATTTGACTATAAATTTAAACAAATTTTCCAAAGTATAACATTGTTATATTGAATTTTTTAATTTTTTTTTTAAATTAAACAATTTTTTAAGATTATGATGGGTCACGAACTTTAACCCCTTATTGTAGAGGTGTTGGTGATCATTTAATTATGTCTCTATGCTCCACTTTGTCAAATTGACACAATGAACGAAGGATAGAGTAGGGGCTCAGTTTTCCGCGCATCCATTAAAAGACTTGTTGGTACTGTCAGTCATGGTAAATGGAAATTAATGGCGCCAAGCCTGATCACGTCACTAGATCATAGTTAACATAACATTTCATTAATTATAACCCAGAGTTAAGAACTAATAATCTAAGAGTTAACCTTAACATCATTAATTTTTTATTGGAGTAGTGTACTAGTAGACCCAGGTGACAATTAGGTGGATGCGATTCTAACCATAACAACCACACGGTTTATGAACCCATGATCGAAGTGCTATTGGTAAAATGGAGAAATATGAATATATTATATTACATGTTTTTGTACGTGGATTCGATCCATTAAGGCTAGATAACAGAGTTAATGAGTTGAAGTATAAGTGTTAGTTTGTGAAATCGATCCACTAATGATATACAACATAGCAAATAAGCTACGTATAGTTTGTGGATTTGATACAAGAATGTTTTGTTAATGATTGGATAGCATAATTTATAATGTGATTGATGCTTGGATAGCATAGTTGATGAGTAGAGTAACGTGTTGATAGCATATTTAACTAAATTAATAAACATAGTGTATATATGGGTTACCCATGTAAAATATTGATAATATATGAAAAAAATGAGGATATAATTAAAAATATTTTTTTGACATTAGTATAGGAAACATTGGTATGTATGAAATACTTATCAAGATTTAAGTGCAATCTCTGGCATTGAGTTTTTGAGTGAAGTGTTGATAATTGTGAAGTCACATAGTCTTAAAATACAGAGATTAATATTTATTGGGAACTCTCTTCCAAGTAAGTCTTGACAGACATTCCAATGATAAAGCATTGGATCCCATCAGAGTTATGTAGTTAAGTTAAGCACTCTTGAGCTAGAATAGTACTCGGATGAGTGACCTCCCGAGAAGTCCTTACAAAATTTCTTCTTTACATTAAATTTACACAATTTTGCATTAAATTTACATAATTTTTTTTGGAAGCTTTATTTCAACATATAACTATTGTTTTTAAATTGTCAAACCATTTATTTTTAAACTTAACTCGCCGTCGACGAAGTAGAAGCCTATTTAGTTCAATGTCATGTTCAGATTTAAGTTCATAGTTCAAACTTCATCTCATCATTTATGAAAGCTGGGTCGTCAATGAAAGAGATCCGTAGAGAATAAAGCCATTTATGAAAGATTTATAGAGGACCGCTAAAAACAGAGATCCATATTAAGCGCAACAATAAGAGGATAAAGCCATGTGTCTACCCACCTACTATACGGGTCGTCAATCAAAGAGATCCGTATGAAGCTCAACAACACGCTAATCGTGTGGAAAAAATTACCGTTTACTGTCTACTATCCTTTTTAAATGAGCGATGTTTATTTTTTATAATTTTATTATAAATTACTGATGTTTAGTGGATAAAATAGTAATTTTAACATAAATGTTATTTGAAAATATATGATCAGTATAACATATATCCAAATTATATTTCAATTTAAAAAAAATATTATATTATTCATCTTAATTTTTTAATTCAGATAAATTGTAATGATTTTGGAATATTTGTCTTGATATTTTTTAATTATTATCATTATAAATTTATCACCATAGTAAAGAATATTGACTTTTTAATATATACTATTTAAATTAAAACCATCATTCAATAGTGGAATAAGACTTAAAATTGTTTTTAATTAGTTAAAACTTAGTTTTTCTTGAACCTAAAAGTATAGATTAACAATCCCAAACTTAGCAACATTTAATAGATGTCAAAGTTTGATCAGTGACTTTCTTAAAAAAATGATAAGTGGACTTGAATGAACAAATAACAATGAATACTGATTATTCTAGCTAACTATGAATATACAGACTATCTTTACTAACCATGAATTGTTACTAACAATGAATAATGATTATCCTCACTAACCATGAACTGGCAACGCTATCAATATGGATGGTAGTTTAATACATGAAAGGGAAATTCGAATTATTCGTGGCCACATCTAGATGGGTTGTAAATTGGCCCAACCTGGACAATGTTGGACAACATTTATTGATTAAGTCACACAAGAAACTTGCAATTAACCCATTGTGATCACTAACAACATGATGTAAACATTTTCCATGAGGCGCAGTCGAGAGTACAATTGAGATTTTCCTATTCCTAACAACGTTAAACCCTACCCGACTAGTGACATGGCCCAGCGTTGAATAGGTTCAAAACCATTTTAATGGCAGATGTCAGATCGGTCCTAGGGGAATTGACCTCTAGCTATTCATTAACGGGGAGGCCTGTAACGTACCTCCCAAAATTCACACTAAGACAACCGTGCCCAATGCAGGATTTCCATCTCCATGGATTCACATGGCACGACACAGAGTGTACAAAACAACGATTACTCCTCTTTGTGAGGCCTTCAAGGTCACCATCATTCATTGCTTTCCCCCCTTTGGTTCTATATTCAAGTTTTGTCTCTACATTTTTGCAACACGACTTGTGCGCAAAAGGGAGGTTCAAGTCCTTGGTTTTGTAATAGTTTTGTCTCTACATTTGAAAACCTATCGACGCGCTTTGGTGAGGTTCGGCTCTTGGGTTCTGTATCAATTTTTTGGTCCCCGTGTTAAACAAGACTAGTGCGTGATGAAGAAAAAACACAACTCAATTCGGGGTTCTCTACACACCAAGGTAAGTAACGGTTTCATTATTAACGACATCTATGTGAAGTGTTTCTTGAATAAACCCTCTGTTTTCATGCAATATAGAACTTTGATTTAGGATTTACAGTATTGTCGTTGCACGTCGGTATGTATTTTTCCTCTCAGAGTTCCTGTATGTTTAAGGTTATGGGACCAGTGGTTTATTAAAATTTTCCTTGGTTTACTGTTTTTCTTCTGCCCCATACTTGTTATGGTTCTTTCATGGCCCAAAACGTTTTAAGGGTCGAACCCTGGTCTGTCTCGTTTCACCATTATAACCCCAATAGTTCTGGAACTTGTCCTAAGAATTTCGAGACTTACTATGTCAACTATTATTATCCCAGCCTGTATATTAACAAACTTCATAGGGGATTTTCCTTTTTACCATTTACGCATAAGTATATATTCATTAACCTTTTGTGGGAATTCCTCAATTACATTCTGGGTAATAGAAACCCTTTCTTCGTAAATTTTGTTCTGTGTATTATACAATAGTTATATATATATATAAATTAACCTTAGGAAATTCATAAATTTCTTCGTGTGTATACATACAACGATAATGTATACATCCACATCTTTCCTCTATGGGAAAGTCTATAATTTTGTGTTTTGTAAAATTATATTAACACTGCGTAATCGTAAAATTTGCTATGTGTAATTATGCTAGCACTCTGCGGAATTCGTAATTTATACTCTGCGTAATCTATATATATATATATATATATATACTCTGTGTATTTATATTACCACTCTG
This sequence comes from Picea glauca, assembly GCA_000966675.3. NCBI lineage: Eukaryota > Viridiplantae > Streptophyta > Pinopsida > Pinales > Pinaceae > Picea > Picea glauca. The sequence goes on from JZKD02S2187456.1 coordinate 185,662, forward strand.
TGGAAATTCGTAAATATACTTTGTGTAAATATGTGACAAATAGCTCTTCTATGCGACATTTTGTAAATTGCACTCAGTATATATATATATATATATATATATATATGGAAATAGTTAACCCTTTGTTCGTAAGCTACTTTCTGTGCTTCATACAACAAATACATATCGGAAAAAATTAACCCTTTGTTTCCTAAATTACATTATGTGTAATTGAAATTCGTATCGGTCCCTCTGTGGGAATTCGTGTTTGCATAGTTAGATTTTGAACCTTCAATTCGGGTTCTTGTCGTATGTCACCATGCACTCATACTTTTAAAATATCTACTTACCATTTTGTAATTGCTATTTAGGTTTTAAATATCTATTGTGATTTAACATAGGTCACATCTTAAGCGCCTCTTCAAATTCTTAAAAGATATTTAATACATGGTTCGGGGAATATAAATGTGTGCTTCCGGTTTGCTCATTCTATGCACAGTTTATTTCAATGCTAGTTATTTACTTTCAATTTCTCTATTTTATAAGTGAAGGTTTATGCACAGTTACATTAAATTTATGATGGGGCCCTGCTTTGTTTTGCGAGGGTACCCATCAGTCGATTTTGGGTCCACTCCTCCTCTTCCTAGATCATGGACAGATTGTCGCACAAAAACTAGTGGCGATATGGTTCCTCACTGGACTCAAGCTAAGTATTATCTTTGAATTATTATTAATATTTGATTTTCATTAACATACTAGTATTGTTTACTAAACCATCATCTTTCTTCTTTTGCAGGTTTATACAATCGAGGAAAGTGGATCAAGGAAAACCTTTTGCTCAAAAGGTATTCAAGTTCTGATCTAGGCATACATATTTTATGACTTCTCCTTAGATTTTTTCTACAATATAAGTGGTAAAGGTGTCTTTGGCCCATGGTACTCCACTGTAATATTTGAACCATGATCAATTGAATACACATGTTTTTTTGTAAATGTTTTGAACAAGGTTCATTGAATGTAACAACTACTTTTGCAATACATTTGTAGACTACTGAATCACTATTTTTCTTTAGTTATTGATAAGATAAATAATATATAGGGACTTTAATTCATTCTGTCTATTCTCTATGGTATTTGTACAAATTTGAAATAGAAATTCCACATGTATCTAATTCAATGGTCAATAGGAATATAACAACAGTTATATCATTTCTTTATGCATCAACACATATATGTATATATAGTCCTTTATAAATATATTAATGAACAATAGGAACATACAATCATTTCTATCATTTCTTTTGCATGAACAGATATATATGTATATACAATGGTTCATATATGTATAACCACATTTAATCATTAAGGGGAACATACAATAGTTCTTCTATTTCTATATAGATGAGCATATATATATATGTATATATACCATCATCACATTTCAATTTAAAACAATATAGTACCCTTGAACTATAATAAACCATCATATTCATAACCAATACTAATCAAACATAATATCGACAAAGAATGCAAGTCAAGATACATATTTGAAACCTGATGTTGGAATATAAATGGAACAACCACGTTCCACCCAACCATAGAGTAGAACAGCCAAGTTCACTTGCCCTGTTCACCCTTATCCTCACCATGAGTCCATAAGGGAAAACTAATTGATCCTCCTTAGCTACATGTTGGGTATGTGTTATATTCTTTGCATGAGTAGTAGTGTCTGAACGTCTGTGCTAGGCGCGCAAGGGGGATTAGAGGCAGGGGTGCAAGGGGGTTCGAGGGAAATGCCGCTGAATTTTTTTTTCACATCAGAACCGCATTATATTTAGGTGGTTTTTTGGCACATGGTTTCTTTGCCGATGGTTTTCTATTTCCGGCTAAGGAATTAGGGTTTTTGAATAATCTAGGTCATTGGGTTAGGGTTTTGGATGCCAATGGATCCTATATGTATTTTGTATTGTAAACATTGTAACACAATGAATGAATATAGAATATGTTGGTTTTCTCGGTTTGGGTTTCCAGGGGAAAAATCTATGTGTAATGTTTGTATTTTCCATTATATATTTTCTATTCTTTTTTGAATATCTGTTTGTAGTAGATATTGTACAAGGTTAGAATTTACATTTGGTATCAGATCTTTATTGGCTTCAGGGGGACGCCTTTGTGGTCAAGGGTTTGGCTCAGGACTATGATAAGCCTTGTTACAGTGGGAGATCCGCAGTACTGTTTTTCAGGTGAAAAGAAATGGAAATAAATTCGAAGATGGATATCGAGAAGTTTAATGGGAAAATATTTTAGCTGTGGAAGCTCAATATGGAAGATCTTTTGGTGGATAGAGATTAGTGGATTGCGGTAGATCTAGGTACTGCACCTACAAGAACTTCTGCAGATGACTGGAAAAAGATGGATTGGAAGGCAAAGAGCACAATCCGACTGTGTCTCTCCGATTTAGTATTATTGAATGTGTTAGAGGAAGGTACAACCAAGGATTTGTGGGAAAAGTTGGGGAAGTTGTATCAGTCTAAGTCCCTGGTAAATAAACTATTCCTGATAAAGAAGTTGTATAAATTGAGGATTAGAGATGGAGACTCGGTGGCAGAGCATTTGAACACCTTCAATACTGTGGTAACTCAGTTAGTATCTGTTGAGATTAAAATTTCAGATGAAGATAAATGTATCAGTTTGGTGTGTTCTTTACAAGACTCGTGGGATAGTCTGGTTGTGGCCATAGGTAGTAATACAACTTCTTTGAAGTTTGAAGAAGTGGTCTCATCCTTGTTGTCGGAGGAGATTAGACAAAAGAATATGGAAGGACATAGCATAGATGCATTATTTGCAGGAGGACGTTCCTAGCAAAGAAATAGATCTAATTTCTCAAGTGG
>JZKD02S2187456.1:188541-199474 GCA_000966675.3 Picea glauca
TTTTTTTTTTTTTTTTCAAAAATCTGTACCGGATAGCACTTATAAAAGACCCCTACTATCAGTTTCTAAATCAATCTATGCAAAGCCAGCCATATATATCTTGTTTCTATAGAAGGGCGCAGTAGCAAGTACAAATGATATCTCTTACTAATTTTCCATTCGTAAATCTCTCCGACGTGGAAGAAAGTTGGCCTTCGCAATCGTTGCAAGTCCATTGTTATTACCAGGATCTACAGTAGAATCTCCAAATATGTACGCGGCTGTCACCAAAGGGTTTGTGGCGATAGTCATCGCGTACGGTAACTTTGGTTCACACATTGCTAGCAAAATATTCAGATATGTTACAATACAGACTTCAAGACGCCCCGCCATAGCTAATACTTTGTCTGAGATGCTCAGAGAATTACATTCGCTGCTAGCGATCACCAACTGCTCTCTTATTTTTACTTTCCATATTAATGTAGAATGAAGATTTATCATGGCTGAGTTTGCATAGCTCGATTTAGGAACTTATAGTAAGGGTCTTTTATAAGTGCATCTTATTGATCCGGTGGAGTTTTCTGGAAAATAAACACAATTCTAGTACTGTTACTATCCTTTGAGAGTAATGTTTATGTATAATTTTTCCAATTCTAGTATTATTATTATCCTCTGGAAATAATGTTCATGTTTAATTTTTCCAACTGTATACAGCAGGATTAGCAGGTCTTCCTGATATAGTGCCCACATATTTGGATCTTGAATTCCAAGGACTCAGGATTCTGGCAGGCGCCAGCTTTGCTTCTGCCGATTCTGGAGACAATGATATTACCTCACACACTCACTCTTGTTAGTACATGTGATGCTATAACGTAATAAAAATTTAAATATATAGAATGATATAGACATTTAATTACTAGGAAATCTGTCCATGAATTCTTGCAGAATGTTCGAAGTTTGGAGCAGCAGCTAAATAATTTCAAGCTTTATCCAGAGCAACTTGTGAATATGTTAGGCGCAGAGAATTCCAGCGAGGTAATATCAGGAGCGTTGTTTCTAATAAGCAAGGGAACAATCCTACTACAAGAGCACATTATACTGTTGACGAGTTCCAGGATCTTTTCTTCTCTAGAAATTTTCTGTACAGGTGACTATATTGTTGGAAACGTCATGCATATGCATACAGCTATGTCAATGCATATGTATGAAATCTACATATGAATTGTTCATGAAAGTATGTGATCTATTCATGATCAGTCTATGTAACTAAGTGATAGATGTTATAGGTGTTCTGTGTAAGAGAGGAGATGATGATTGTATGCATGGGTTGGCTATTGTAATTCTCACTAGAATAAAAGAATACGGATTATCATTGCAGTGGTTTTTTCCTTCATTGGGTTTCCACATAAATCACTGTGTCAATTATGAGTTTGTTGTGCTTGGTTTGCTTCCGTTGCCTAACAAGTGGTATGAGAGATTAGAGTTGAAGGGGCAGATAAATGGGTCATTGGATCGAAAAGCAGGTTGAGTAGGTGTCGTAGGTGAGCCAAGGAGAATTGTGTGCAGGTCTCCTGTGAGTGCAAGAACCTTTTTTGTGCTAATGGAGAAAGTACAGAGTTCTAAGTTTGAGGTGGAGAAATTCGTCGGTAAGAATAGTTTTTCCTATGGAATCTCAAGATGTGAGATCTGCTTCTGCAACAAGGATTGCAAAAGGCCTTTGCTGGAAAGTCAAAGAAATTGTCAAGCATGAACCACGACTGGGAGGATCTTGATGGAAGAGCCCTCGGTACTATTCGTTTGTGCCTGGAAGATAAGGTGTTGTTTAACATCGCTGAAGAGAAGAAAACAACAGCTTTGTGGACCAAACTGGAGAGTCTTTATATGACAAAGAACTTGTCAAACACAATCTTCTTGAAGAGGCACTTGTACAACTTGCCGAAAAAAGAAGGTACGAAAATTGTCGATCACTTGAATGTTTTCAATACTTTGATTTGTGAATTAACTAGTATGGAAGTAAAGTTCAAAGATGAGGACAAGGCGGTTACACTACTTCGTTCGTTGCCTGAGTCTTGGGATCATGTGGTCACAATTGTGTGGTTTAACACAACAGATGCCATTGATTATGACATTGTTGTGGGAGCTTTGTTGTTTGAGGAAATAAGGAGAAGATCTAGTAAGGAAACCTCAACAACAGAAGAAATGGTGGTGAGAGGTCGATCTATAAAAGGAGGGCAAGATAAAAAAGGTACAACCAGGTCCAAGTCAAAATACAACAAGGGTAAGGAAAAATGTTTGTTTTGTGGCAAATTTGGGCATCTCAAGAAGGATTGTTGGGAAAGACAACACGCATCCAAAGAGGACTCCACAAAAGAAGAAAATTCAACTACAGGTATGGTTGATGAAGTTTTTTCTGTCTATTGTGTCTCTCCACCATTGTTCACATAGAAGGTGCACGACGGTGATGGTTGAGTCACCGTAAAATAAAATAAAAATAAAAATTGTATTTACTTTGGAGTTGTAAAAATTATTGATTACATGTAAATGGGCATATGTATGTAAGACCTGGTGTTGCTTTGCATAATCACAATCTTCTTGTTCATCAAGGATTTCAAAAGATGATGACCTTTTTTCCATATAGACTGATTATAATAATTGATCTTGATCATTGATCAATTCTTGATTGAATGACTCATTGTGTTAAGTAAAATCTTCTTGTTCTTCAGTTCCTTCTAGCATGATAGCGTTTGGATTTGGAACTTGAGGTGCTCTGCATTTATTAGATTTTTGTCATTTATTTATCTTTGATTTTGCGTCAAAGTTATCACATATGATGTGGTGGAATGATATTTTCCTTTCTTTTGAGCCGGGTTATCTCATTCTATGTTTTCCAAATAGTCCTTCTTAACTGAGAAATCTCTATTTTTTGATGGGTGTACCCCTGGTTTAACATCTCACCTATGAAAATTATAGACATATATTTAGGTAGATTGAATATGTGGGGGGGAATTTATGTTGAGTCAGCCTTAATTCGGTGAAAGAGTTAATGAGTTAAAACTATTTTCAGCTCAAAGCAGGTGGTTTTTCGACTCCATGTGTTTTGGGTATCTCGTGATATTGTGTCCATGGATTTGCATGTAATGAAACCTATAAAAGGCCTCGTGAACTCCATTGTAAATGCGCCTGGAGGTAAGCAGTGAATGCTTACCTGCTCAATTTAGCTGGATTTGTTCAAAGTTGTTCGAATGCAAAGTTCGAGGTGGAGAATATATGATAAAGGTAAGTTCATATCCATTGAATTTGGAAAGTATTTCAAGGAATTTGGGATCAAATAGGCATTTTCAGTAATTCTAAGTGGCAACAATAGTTGTAGACAGAATCAATTGTGCTATCTGGTAACTCAATCACCATCAGTTGTAAAAGATAGGAAGATTTAGGAAGAGGTATAAAGAGGTCATCTATTAATTACTCAAATGTGAACTTATTCGTTTGTGATGCTTATGCTTTTTTATCATCTTTCTAAGTACGACCGAGATCAAACAAGTAGATCTTTGATATGGTGATGATGTTAATGGGTGTAGACTGTGAGATCCTACTATCCACATAATCATCATGGACAAAGATGTAGCGTTTGATGAATCTCTTTTTCTAAAATCAAACATAGTAAAATGTGAAAGGTTCAAAGCATGGCTGGTAGAAGAAAAGTATTTGGAAGGTGTTGATTTCTATGAAAGTTCTCATGAGTTGTTAAAAGTTTGTTTCTATTGATGTTGTGTTAGCAATGGTTGTGGTAGTACAACTATATGTTAAAATTGTTTTACATGGAGTTTTTTTGATAAGGGGATGTGTTGATTAAGGTTGGTTGTCATTGATGTCAACCCTTGAAGAAACTCGGGTAGCAAATTCTAGTAGCACAAAGGTCTCGGTAATGGACCCAAGTTTGTGTGATGTAAACATGACTCAGTATTTCCTTTTCATGGTTGATAAGAAGTACAAATGGATGAACTCCAAAGTGGTCCCCTTATGGTTAAATCCCTCACGGGAAGAGGCTTTGCAGACTCAGTTATCCTAGAAGTATGGTTAGAGAACCCATGCTTAATTATGAAATAATGAGATTAACATCAGTGAATTTTTCAGTGAAACTATCCTAGATGGTTAGTGTTTGTCATGCCATTTCCAGTGGTATGTGGAACATCACATAAATCCTCACGGTTAGAGAGTTATGGCCATGTGAAGTTGGAGGACCCTCACGAGTCATACATAAGCCCTTAAAAGTCAAAGTGTTTGCAAAATAAATTATTTAAATAATAAATTAAATGGAGAAATCCAAAAAATAAGGAAAATGTAATGCTACATGAAAGTATAAATAAGAGCCAAAACTCTCTCATTTAATTACACTTGAACATATTGAATATCTTTTGTTGTGTGAGGCTTATTGCAAGTACTCATTGATACATCTGAAGTTGCAAAAGTTTGAGGTAGTATGAAGGGTTGATGGAGAAATTATCAGAATTACAATGAATACTAAAAAACCCTATTTTTTGAGGCATATGCGGGATGACAGTGTATTAGGGTGTGTACATGTTAAAAATCCATGGACACTTGAGAAGATGAAGATGCAAAGGTTCTAGATTCTGAGATCAAGCTCCCATGAAGGTCTACAGTGCTCAGATACATCAGATCTATCCATTTGTTCAAAAGGTATGCTTTATTTCTATGAATAGTTGGAATTTCATGGATGCATGAGAAATGGTTATGGAGATTTGATGATTCTCCCTAGAGAGACTAGTGGTCGCATGGGATCTTCTGCATAAGTCAGATCTACATAAATACAATACTGGTATATTTATCATTGATACTTCTTGTTGAGGCACATCTTATATTTCTTGGCACATGGCTAAGGGTTTTTGTGCTACATGTTTGAGAGCTTGTATTTGTGAAGTGGTTGAAGTATTGAGAGTTTGAATACCAGAAAGGGTTTGATGACTAGATAATGAGGGTTATTATAATTGTTCATGATTACACACACCTATATGGTACATGACTAGAGAGAGATATATATGCTTTGGGTAAAGGTTATGTATGAGGATGCATGCATAGGGTACAATTAGAGTCTCGATACAGTGACAGGTTACATATCTATGTGAAAAAGTTAGAAAGGGTCAGAAGTTTTCAAGAGAAAGAAAACCCTAGTTTTCAGAAGGCATATGTAGGTTGCATAACAATTTGATTGCATACATACAATGGATTCATAACATATAGGGCACATACATACGTGTGCTACAACACTACATGTTGCATAGTTGTTTTATTTTGTTGATACATGTTCAATTCAGGTACATATTGATTATAGGGTAGTTGTAAAGGTTGGATGCAGGTGAATGGTACAAATTGATACAATTCTATAGTGGTATATCTCACAGTCATAGTGTGACAGTAGTTCCATCATTCTACTTCTACATTAGGGAGGTTGGAAGGGGCAAGGATAGGTGGTTGTAGCCACCTTCCGGTTGTAGCCGGAGAACTTAGGGGGTTGTAGCTAGAGAATTGGGGATTTGGAGCTTCCCTTAGGTTGTAGCCTGAGAAACTAGGGGGCTGGAGCCCCCTTCCAATTGCAGCTGGAAAACAGAGGAATTTGGTGCTTCCAATGAATGTAATTCTTCAAGACATATAAGAAACATCATTACGTGGTTTTCTCTCACTTTGGGTTTCCATGTAAAACAATAGTGTATTGTGTATGTGTATGATTGTTCATTTTTTCATTTCTTATTTATTCTGCAGTTATTGGATGATAATGCTACAATGATATTTCACTTGGATTATATGGTTAAAAGGCTTAATTTTTTCTATTAATGATCCACCGCCCCTCTCAGTAATCCAACAAGATGTATATCAAACAACTAGAACGATTAGTTCAGAATCAGAACGAAAGATTTGTTTGCAAACTCGAAAATCATTGTATGGCCTGAAGCATGCTAGAGAAATGGTACAAGATGTTTGATTCCTTCATGGTGAGCCAAATTTTACAAGAAGTGAGTATAGCCATTGTATTTATGGTATATTCATTATCCCGATGTTATTTGTTATGCTTGTTACAAGCACAAACATGGTTGAAATCAACAGGTTGGATTAGTTGGTTAGGACGTTCTTTATGAAGGATCTGGGAGCAACAAAATAAATCTTAGGCATGGAAATACACAGAGCTAGGAAATATGATAATCTTGGTTATCACAATAGAAGTATGTGGTGAAGATATTCAGTAAATTCAGTATGAATAATGTGAAACTCGTAAAATACCTTTGGATTTCCATTGTAAGTTCTCTTCATGTTTATTTCCTAATTGATGAAGAAGAAAATGGTTATATGTCTCAAGTATTATATGCTAGTAGGAAGTTTGATTATTACGATGGGAAATGGTCAGCATTTCACATGCAATTGGTGTTGTCAGTAGACACATGGAAAAACCAGGAGCATGGAAATGGTGCTTCAAACAAAGAAGCAAAAGTATAACCTACATTGGTTGCAGTGATTTGGTCTGTGGTTATTATTCATGAGGTTTGGACAAGTGCATTGGTTTATTAGATAGGTTACTGATGGAGACATAATGGTCCATAGTTGAGTGAATTATGCAAGCATGTTCATGTCATGATATTATTAGAGAAGTTGTAGAGCTGTGATGGTGTTTGGATTCTCTTGCAAGAAAGGTGATTGATGAATTAATTAAGGGCATGAGATATCAGGTAGATTGTTGTCAAGGTGTATATTGTTGGAAACATGCCAATGAATTTCCTCATGCAGTCACATGCACATGCATTCAAATATGTTTATGCGCATGCATGCAATCTATTTATGAACTTTTTCGTGTACCTATGTGATCTATTCATGATGAGTTTGTGTAACTAAGTAATATGTGTTTTATATACAAGCATACCCATAGAGGTGTGAGTGAAATGTGTAGTGAGTGTGTGAGAGTAAGACACTACATCGAGGTGTTGTGTCTATGAGAGGAGAGGATAGTTGTATGCTCGGGTTGGCTATTGTAATTCTCCCTTGAATAAAAGAATATCGGCTATCCCTCATTGGGTTTCCACATAAATTATTGGGTCAATTGTGACTTTGATGTGCTTGATTTATTGTGTGTTTGATCTTGCTTGTTTATGCTCTATTTTATGCTATGTTTTGCTTTCGTTGCCTAACACATATTGCTTAATCAATACAACTGATGCTAATGATCCATGTTTACGAAGATAAAGGTTATTTACAAAGTTTGATACAAAGATATATAGAATTTAGAGAATTTGATAAGGAATTAGTTATTTTTTTTTTTAAATTAATTAGTTTTCACCTTGTTTTAATTAAAATGATTAAAAATATATTTGATAGTTTTTTCTTAAGTTTTTATATAATGTAGATTTTAAATTTTATTTATTTGTAATCTATAATAATTTGTTTGAATATGATTATAAATATTATGGAATTAGATATATAAGATAATATACACATAAAAAAGCTATTGTCTATTTTTTAAATATTTAGTTTATTATATATAATATAAGAGTACGAGAATATTATATTAAAAGTGTTTAACATAGATAAGCAACGGAGTATACTACTCTGTTGTGGACATGGGTCACCATATAAAGGTTCGTGAATGTCTATAAATATTAAATCTCACCCGATTTTATTAGTAAACGTCTTAAAAAATACACATAGAATTCTAATTGCTTTGAAAAACATTAGAAATTAGCTAAATATATGATAAACACATGATAGCTATAGCTTTTTTCTCATCAAAATTTAACAAAATTGGAGGGAGACGATTTTTCTATTCAATTTCCATGTCATCTTTTGTTTATGAAATCTTGTATCTTTGATGAACTAGGAGATTCATGATTATCATATTCTAAGTTGAAAATTATGTTGTTTCTCGTAAACCTTAAAAGTTACAGGGGACAAAGAAAATGTACATTGGATAAACACATAGTTCCACCACTCTCATGAGAAGCCATGGTGAAGAATTCAAGTTTAATTCCCATATGTGAAGGAGGTGGGCTTATGTTCTTTTGAATCGCTTAACAACTGATAGAGGCAATAAAACATGTTATACCAAATGCCCATGAGAAGTGGATTAACTACATAAACCATCCATTATTGTTAATTATTCATTAGGGGATTATATGATGAATAAACTTTTCAATTTTTTCTAATATTATTTGGTTAAGGGTATTGGTTACATTAACCAATAAATAAATTTGCTTGTGAACTCAATTTTGTCAAAACCTAAAAAAAGAGATCGTATTCAGATTGAAAACATCGTCTTTTGATCTCTAATGGAAATCAATGATTCAATAATAATTGAATATTGGATTCCTTGGTACTCGTAAAACCAATTGCTTTAAATATTTTTAGATCCAAGGAAATATTAAGCCAAACAAATGTTACTTTTGCTCTAAAATATTAATATTACCATAAGTACTGTGAAAGTGAGCTAGAGAAATATTAATTTCATTGTAAAATAATAATATTGTTATAAGTATTGGGAAATTGAAATTTAACATTCGAACAAATTTTCTTCTAGTTTTTTGAATTATAAAATGTGCACTTTGTCTATGAGGATGCCTCCTTATTTCGCATCATCGGTCTTCCTCCTTTTGGTTGTTTTTCTTCACAAATCACTCCTCATGCCTTGAGAGGTAAAACATGCATTAATGAGTTTAATGATGTTGCAATGTTGCATCGTTAGTAAAGACGTTGGAGCCCATACTTCGTGGTCTTAAAATTTATTATATTAACATATTGTTGGCCCTTGTTCATGTATTATGGAATAAAGTGAATATTAAGGAATAAAGACAAAGTACGAAGTGAGTGAAAGACACACAAATCGAGGAGGGGTCGAGTCAAAGAAGAAGAAAATAGAAGTAAAGGAAAAGAGATTCTTTAAAGGAGAAGGTAAAGGAAGACAAAGAAGCGGGGAAGATGAATGAGGGACAGGTCAAAAAACACTAATAGGTTATTTGGAGAACCTCGCGGAGGAGAAGGAAGGACAGGTTCACAAAGTCCTTAAAATGCAGTTCATGTGGACCTAGGGTTTTGGAATCTAGGATTTTGGCACCTAGGGTATTTGACCTAAGGTTTTGAAACCTAGGCCTTGGTCTAAGGTTGTCTAAGAGTCATGAAATATATAAATAAAGGTCTAGAAGAGTTGAGAAGTTTGGTTGTTGGTTTTCATTGTTGTTTGTGATAGAAATACTGAGAGATAGAAGTGTTTTTTTGTAAGAACATTATGTATTATGGATCTTCAGTTGGGTGTGAAGATCAATCCTACAATTGGGTGCGCAGGGGGGGGAGATAAAGAGGATGAGAGAGAAGGATCTGCAACTACGTGCACAAATAGAACTATATTTTTTCATCTATTATATCAATAAACATAGTTCTGTGGACAGAGCCCTAGGAAGAGGGCGAACCAAACAAATCTTGTTGTTCTTTGTGGATGATACTGTGTTATTTGATATATGTTATATTGTTATTGCACTATTGTTTCCATATTAAAGATAGGAGGTGTAATATCCCCCAAAATAATTAATTATTAAAGTATGCACTTAGTAATTTTTAATTTTTTTTTGGCAAATTCGTATTTGAAAAATTATTGCCATTTATGGCAATTCCAAATTTGGAATTTGATTATTTGTAATTAATTATTGTGACTGTTGGGAAAATATTTTATTTTCCCAACCAACTCTTTGACTATGACACATGTAAAAGACAAATATTTTTATATATTAATTGTTGAAGGGCAAATGGAACACCTGGGTTGAAAACAACTGACCATGATTCCATGAGTGGGGAATAGACTTGAGTTACCTCACACTTGAATTTTACAAGTGGAAAATGCGAAATTTGGCCACTAGAAGCCCTTGAAAATAAGGGATTTGTAAAGCTCTGAAAATTCCCAAAGAGGGAAAAAGACCTAGGCACGAGAGGTTTTGGATATACAACATATGGGAGGAGGCAGGACATTGCTTAGTATGTTGATGAAATGATATCACTTGCTATTATGAACAATGTTCGGGTGTGAGGCAAGGAGATTTTTTTATCTGAAAGGAGGACTATAGCGAAAGAGTATCATTGGAATTCACCCCTATGGATTCATGGTCAGGCTAGGGGGTGAACGAAAAAAGTAGTTTGGTTGTTCTGTTCTACGGATGAGTGGAACTTGGTTGTTCCATTTGTGTTCCAGCTTCGATTTGAGATATGTTATTCTACCTTTTCTCTTGACAAATATTTTATTGTGTATTAAACTGGTAGGAACGAGATGAATCTGTGATAATTACTTATTCATGTGAACACATTCTCTGAACAAAAATAGTAAAGGAAATGTAAGTCCGATCTGTTGTCTGATATTGGGAATATATTGCTATAAATATGCATGTGGATTTAGGTATAAGTATGCATAAATATTTATTAAAGATTGCTACAGGTCGGATAACCTTAAGTGCATAACTACAGGAAGTGCCTATGTATGTTTTTTTCTGCAGGTATCTAAATAAATATATATATAAAGGAATGCGTTCAATCTAAATAAAACAGAAGTATCACTATGTTAATCATAACATGTACCATGTATATATATATATATATATATATATATATATATATATATATATCACTGCATGTTTAGATACACAGAGATGCATAAACATCTAATGTACTCATACAGAAAAATATTTTATCGATTTCTTGAATCACATTAGGGTGAAATCATGAAGGTGGGTTACACTTTTGCTTGTTTTATGACAAAAAAATCTGTATTTTCACAAGTTATTCAACTTCTGACATATAAAGGTATTTTTTTTATTTAGAATTTCACTTTACAGTAAAAACAAAACTTGTGAAGAATTGTGTTAGCTTTCTAATGACTATTTTTCAAAATTTTTTTATCACGATTTGATATGTCAAA
>JZKD02S2187456.1:199577-218488 GCA_000966675.3 Picea glauca
CCGCTACCTCCAAAGATGAAGTAAGATGGAGAGAATTTGCAGTTTCCTGCAAACAGTCCCATTTTCACCTTTTCGGCCGAAATATTCTTTCGGCCGAAACCTAGTTTTTAACGGATTCCGTTAAAAAATAAACGTTTCGGCCGAAAAGTATTTCGGCCGAAATATTCTTACCGCGGGAAATAATTCATTCAAAAAACATTGTACATGAATTTTAATGGCACCGTTAAATTTGACGTGAGAATTTTCGGCCGAATAATATTTCGGCCGAAAGTAATATTTGTTCGGCCGAACAATTGCCGCTAGAAATTTTGGAGACCCGATTGTCACGAAAGTGTTACCCAGCTTCATGATTTTACCCATTAGATTTCAAGTAATTTTCCATCGATTGGACTATAGCAAAAACATAGAAAATTACAGTCCTTTTTACATTACAGTAAACCCATAAACAAATTTTTAATGTTATATAATACATATTTCAGAGACTCCTCAATAATTAACAATATCTGTCTGGGTTTCATAAAATTTGTGTGTTCATTAATAATAAAATGATAAATGATATATATAGCCAGAGTCTCCTTGTCCAAACCTTCACAAAAGAGTACCCTGGGTAAGGACCCGGTACCACTAGAAAACTTAACCTGAACTTTTAAACTAAAACACCAGAATCATAACTCGAATACATTTTTTGAGAAAGGTGATTTCCTTGATTCATTTTCTGCGAACTGTTTAATCCTGCAAGGAGGAAACGATAAGGGTTTAGTAAAATGTGTTAAAATAATCGAATGAAAGTAAGTATTAGCTATCAAGTAAGTGAATGATACTTAGCTTATAGCTGGCATTGAAACAGTTTCCCCACCAACATTTCAGGGACGATCTGTCCATAGTCGAAAGGGGGAAAGTGGACCCAAGAATGACTTATGGGTACCCTCGCACAAAAAGAAAGGGACCCATCATTAGTTTATGTAACTGATCACAACACTTTGATACATAGGTAATTGAACCAAGAAATGTAATGAAAATACATGAAGTAAATAAATAGAGAATAACCAACCATACAAAGGGTAAGTAATGCCTAGCACAAATGAGAACTGAAAATATGAATCACACAGAGTTAGGATAAATCTCTGGATCGTGGGTGTGTTTTTTCGAAGGTAAATTCACAACCTCATTTTACCAGAATGGTTTGGACTCCAATTTTGAACTACAAAGAAAAATAAAATGTTAAAATTGAAAGAAGCTAAATCAGATAGTGGGAAGGGTTAGACAAATCCGGTGACCGAGGAGTCTCATAAACACAATTTTACTTATACACACAGATTAGGTCACTATTACAAATTCTAAATTCTAAATTGAGATTAGGAGTCTCAATTCTAAATTGAGGGAATACAATACATTACTTATACACACAGATTAGGTCACTATTTTTTTCTAATGCCGAGAAAGAAAATCTTCGAATGCTTAAATCTTTTGTACAAGAACAGAGAACAAAACTTACAAATTATTATTCTACTTCTGTGTAGTAACCCTGAAGGTTAAAACATGTCCCGGATATGAATAATGATTTCCATTCTGAAAATTTTATTAAACACAATAACTTACCATTTGGAGGGAAAAATATAGAAGCCCTAGACAGAGGGTCGCTAGACGACAGGATTCTTTATGAAGGGTAAACACATGCTCACGCGATACAAAATGTAGAAGTCAAAAATACCACAGAGATTTTAACAAAATATTTTACCTTACAACTTCCCATCATGGGATTTATGCAAAGGGGAAAGTAAAGGTTAACCAGTAAATAATATTGGAGGAAACCCAAGTGACAACACACACTATGTAGGGTTTTTCTTAATCCATGCACAAGACGTAAACCTAGAAAGACAATTGGGAAGGTTTTTCAAGTGCTTCTAAAATGCACAGGGTCTTGTAACTGTGTAACCAGTAGGTAGGAAACTACCGCTCACACCCTTGAGACCCCAAAGAGTTCGTTAGGTTTTACCATTAGGTCGAACAAAGAAGGAGAGAGCTTACACTAATGAGGGAGGTAAGAACCACAATGTGAAAGAATGAAAACTATAAGCACATACTATTAATATTACTGTATTTTTGTATGAGCCCCTCAATCAACTTCAAAACATACAAGAAAAACCAGTAAGATTGCTTAGTGACCAAATGTTACGAGGTTTATTATGATAGGAAGAAAAGTCAGATAGTAAGACAATCGGGGTACATCGACGGAATCCATTATAGTATGATAAGGTTACCTATCATGTGCCGGAAGGAATACGGTTATGTCGCAAGCCTCTCCTTCATTGTATTTCGGAACTAGGTTGACCATTCGATCTGAACGAATGACAGAGAAATAAAGAGCGCAAAGTAAAGACCCTCTCTGTGACTAGGGTAAACCGATACAATGAGTTACCTCAGGCCTCAACAAAATATTATAGAGGTAGTTACACAGTGGTACCTTGCCATGTGAAGATAATGAGGTGGAAGGGTTGTGATTGGGCATGGTGGTCGAATGACTATTCATGAAGGTAAATTCCCAGACCCCATTAATGGTTTAAGAAGGTCTTTTAAAACTCGTCTGTCATACCTTTCATCAGACATCAAGGAAATTTATTGCAGAGAGTGATGCCAATCAATTAGGTATGCGATTGTGCACTCCAGTCACACCCGCCTCTTCTAGTTATGGTATTTCCCACATGTTGTTTCTGACTCATTAAACAAACTCCAGGATAGTAACTGATATCATTGGGAGAGCTCTAACAACCTTAACTATAATTCTATTGCTAACCATATCATAGTAATAGTATGAGTTTTAATGATACGCCTTCCAGGAGTTAGGTTAATAATTATTATTTATTAATGTAGTTAATCCACAAGAAAGATCTGTGCCTTGTATGTCAAATCCAACACATATAATATGATTGAGTTATGTTTAGGATTCCTATAACACATATATATAGAACTGTACTCTATTGAAACCTTACAGAGCCCTTATGGTATTGTATATATAGAATTACTATGGCATATAGTATCGTATGTTAACTCAAATAGGGTGTTGTGATTTCTTTAGGGTTGAATAGTTTAGATACAAAAACTATTCATACATATAGTCATTATTAAAAGTTTAGCAACGATTAAAATCTATAGGATAGTGCATAGTGAATAAGTGCACTCGTATAATAATGAATAGACTAGAGGATAGTCTTTTCCTTGTGATTGTTACGCAATATAAGTGTGGTATCATTCGATGCGACTACAGAGAATAAATTTTATTCTACATAACATTGCACCTGTATCAAGAAAAGATAAGTGTAAGCTCTGGAATATAGTAGAAATGGCATAATTACTCTGCATATACAATTAAATAATATTTTGAAACACCTAGTGAAAGTGAAAGGAGAATTAATGACCCTAATAAAAAAAACAATTATTTTGTAAATTGGGGTACATTGCATATGATATCAGAGTTGAAGGTTACAACACTTGGAACTCAAAGTAGGGCCAATTTTTGTTTAGTACATTTTATCGTGTTTAAAGAAAGACTAACGAAAATACTTTTTGTTACAAACATAAATTTTTTGTTCTATTGTGATAATGGTAGCAGAGAACGAAGAAGAGATTATACTTGAAGAGAATCCCAAGAAAGTACCTCCTAAAGAGCCTAGACAGAACAGTGAAGAAATTTCAGCTACCCAGGTTCTGGAAACAATCAGGAAACCTATCGTGGAACTGCAAGTTTTCAAGGCAGATAATGAGAAACTGAAAAAATCACATGAAGATCAGCAAGAAATACATGAAGTACTATTGCATAGCATAGTAACAAAGAAGATCCCACAATACAATGACAAGGAAGAAGAGGTCAGCAAAAGAGCCTCCAAAAATTGTGGTCCTGAAGTAGAAAATGAGAATAGTTCTTCCGAAGGTACACCAACAACAGAAAATAAAATAGCCATAAGAAGGAAGAAGAAACAGGTGGACCACCTAGAGGGTGAATTTAAGAAAATCAAATCATCCACCTTTGACGAAGAATCCAAGACAAGGGAGGAGGCTGAAGCATGGTTACTGGACATAAAAAAATATTTCCTGATTTAAAATTATTCCAGCAATATGAAGGTCATAATGACCATTTATAACCTAAAAGGAAAGGTGAGTATATGGTGGCAGGACCTGAAGTTGGCGAAGGGATCAAAGGAAAAACAGATGGAATGGTCATATTTCAAGAAATACTTCAAGAAATAGTATTTATCAAAAATTTATTATGAGATAAAGACCAAAGAATTTTATGAGCTAAGACTCGGTGAGATGACCATTGATGACCTGATAAACAAATTTATTGAATTATTAAGATTCATACCATACATCAAGGAAGAAAAAGTAAAAATCCAATGGTTCCTAAGTTGCTTACCATAGTCCTATAAGGACATAATTGAATTCGACAACCCCAAAACTTTAAGAGAATTTTTTAGAAAGGCCCGAATGTGCTATGACCAATACAAACAAAGGTATGAACTTCCCAAGGCTTGGAAAGATAAGAAACATGACATCATGAATCGACAGAAGAAGGGATTCCAACCAGCCCTTTTCTGGAATGCAGAAAAGAATTTCCAAAGGAAAGATTTTCATTCCAATAACTAGAACAACCAAGGGGGAGGTAGACTAGTTAATATGGGAACCAAGACATTTGGGGACAACCCCAGGGAATCGTTAAAATGTTGGGAGTGTGGAGAATCGCAGTTAAGGAGGATTGGTCCGCGTTTAACATCTAAAACAATGACCACAGTTCACAACCTACAAGAGGCCTCTACAGTAGTATATGTGGGCAAAAGCGTACACATGGTCAATGCAGTTGTGGATGGATGACAAGATGATCATGAATCGACTATAGTGGAAGTTAAAGGGGCAAACATAACAAGTATCCCCTACTGAGAATTAATGATATGTTTGACCAAGTAGGAGGCGCAAAGATTTTTTCTAAGTTAGATTTAAGATCTGGTTATCACTAGGTCAAAATAAAGGATGAAGACATAAGTAAAAAAACGTTTAGAATGAGATATGAACATTATGAGTTTGTTGTTATTCGGTTTCGTTTCACTAACGCACCAACAACATTTATGCGTTTAATGAATAGCATTTTTAGTCAATATTTGGATAAGTTTGTGTTGGTATTTATTGACGACATTCTGGTGTATTTGAAAATGGAAGAAGAACATGCAGAACATGAAGAACATCTAAAGATAGTATTGCAGGCTTTAAGAAAACACAAGTTGTATGCAAAATTTGACAAATGTGACTTCTACCAAAAGAGAATATAGTACCTAGGACATGTAATATATGAAGAAGGTATTGTAGTCGAGCCTGAAAATATAAGATCCATCATGGAATGACCTATCCTTAAGGATGTGGAGGACATCCGATCATTCATGGGAATTATTGGTTACTACCGTAGATTTATCAAGGGATTCTCCAAGATTTCATATCCAATCACATCTCTATAGAAAAAGGGGACCAAGTTTATTTGGTCGCAGAAATGTTAGGGTTGTTTTAATAAGTTAATAGAACTATTAACAAACACACATATTTTAAGGGTAGCAGACCCTGATACAGTCTTTAAAGTCTACATGGATGTGAGCAAAGAAGTTTTGGGAGGTGTCCTAAATCAAGAAGGGCACTTTATTTGTTAAGAGTCACCAAAACTAAAAGAGCATGAATGAAACTACGTCACACATGACTTGGAATTAGCAGTGATAATTCATGCATTAAAAATGTGGCAAAACTATATCATGGGAAGAACAATTTTATTGCTAACCAATAACAGTGGTGTGAAATTCTTATTCATTCAACCAGATCTTAACGCAAGGCAAGCAAGATGGCTGGAATTCTTAAGAGAATTTGATTTCGAAGTAAGAGACATCAAGGGTAAGGAAAAAAAAAGTGGCAGATTCCTTAAGTAGAAGAATTCATGGGATGTTTGAAATAATTATTAACAGGGCAGAAAGTGACCTTGAAGCAAGGATAAAATCTGCAATTAGTAATGATGAAAAATACATCAAAACAGTGGCATATTTACAAAATAATGCAAGAAATTTTGACAGAATAAATCTGATTTTAGATAGAAATGGACTGCTAAGATTCAAAAACAGTTTGTACATTCCAGATTCTGTTGAATTAAAGATAACAATTTTGGATGAAGTACACAAGAAGCCATATTCTGGTCATCCGGGATACCATAAAATGGTAACAACATTGAGGAAGTTGTTTTACTGGCCTAACAAGAAAGGTGAGGCAACATAATACTTATCTAAGTGCCTAGATTGTCAACAAGTGAAGGCTAAACACCAGCACCCTAACGATTTGTTACAGCCTCTACCTATACCAGAATGGAAGTGGGAGACTATCTTAGTGGACTTTATCACATGTTTTCCTAAAACTCAAAAGCAGAATGATTCAATTATGGTAGTGATTGATAAACTTAGAAAATCTTCACATTTTATTCCTGTGAAATCTACTTATAAATCTATTAACATCGTTGAAATATTTATGAAGGAATTTTTTATATTCCATGGTATTCCTAAAATAGTGATTTCAGATAGAGATGTCAAATTTACATCAACCTTTTGGAAAGAATTGTTTGCAGGGTTGAATACTAACATGAATTTCATCACAAACTACCATCCACAAACGGATGGGAAAACTGAACAAACAGACCAGATTGTGAAAGATATGTTACGAATGTACGTAACAATGAAACCAACTAAGTGGGAGGAATACCTACACTTAGTGGAACTTCCGTACAATAAAAATTATCAGGCATCGACTAAGATGATCCCATTTGAAGTACTGTATGACAGAAAGTGTACAACTCTGATTAGCTGGGATAACCCAGTTGACAGACTCATGATGGGACTAGAAATTCTCCAGGAAATGGAGAAAATGGTAAGAAAGGTACAACAGAATTTAAAAGAGGCACAAGACAGACAAAAAAGATACGCAGATCTGAAAAGAAGACACCAGGGATTTCAAGTTGGAGACCACGTGTATTTAAAATTAAAATTAAGAAGAAGTTCATTAAAGCTAGAGAATTGTTCAAAGTTGGCACCCAGATGTGGCCCCTTCGACATCTTAGCTTGAATTGGACCTGTGGAATATCAACTTGCACTTCCTACAAATCTAAAAGTTCATAATGTATTTCAAGTTTCTTTGTTACAAAAGTATGTTCATGATCCCACTCAGATTATTTATTGGAACATGGTGCAGGTGGAACTAGAAGGCGAGTTCCAAGAGGAACCTCTGCGCATTCTGGAGAGAAAAGATGTTGGACAACTGAGGGGGGGGGGGTGAATCAGTTGGCTTACCAGACTTATCATTGTTCTACTAAGCTTCTCTACTCTCCTATATCAGTATCTCTCTGTCTACATATTCTTGGGATTTCTAATCTTCTGTTTTTCTCTACAAGAGAATCTCAACCTTCCTTTAGTGTCTTATTGTCTTGCTCCACACATTCCTTGTGCTTTCTATGCTTCTGCCTTTTATGCTCTCTATGCCATCTCCATTCAATGCTCCATTCCTCTTTTCTATATTTCAGTTGTTGCACAGTCCTCCTTCTACACTCCTGAATCCATCTCAATAATAGCAACACCCATCTCTTCTCTGTTCTGCATAATTATAGTCTCTATGGCCCTTGTGCATGGTGTTCTGCCATGCTTGTGCATGCTCACTCATGTCAAGTACTCTACCTGTTCATCATGACAACTCTTCAACTTCTCTGGTAGTTAGATCCATTTGTCAATTGTCTGTACAAACAGTCTTCATTCCACTGACAGATTCCTAGAGACTCTTCAACTCCTCTGGCAATCACACAGAAGTCTCTTCGAGTCCTCTGGCAGAAACCATCAATGGTTTCTAGCAGTTACACTATGAACCTCCAAAGACCACTTCAACAACTGAATCACCATTGATCGATTAACTGTGAAAAGCAACAGCAGCCCTTCGATCATACTTAAAATCACCTGCACCATTGAATGGAGTTCGTAGGGTCTTGCATTTAGTTCATATGCCCACTGGTTGTGACCGAGCATTAAATAGAGTTTTAATTTCGTGATCTCACATCTCGACATTCTTGTGATAGAAGATCTCGACACTCCAAATCACGATCGCTGAGAGTCCGAGATGGAGGTTAGCACTGCTATCTTCTTCCCCTCACGTGACTACCGACTGTGACCACAGGTTGCACCAAAAGGCACTTCATATTTCATGAACTTATAAAGTTCATCAAGCCTAATCAACGATCGAGATATCCGATGATCCGATGGTCTAGATCTCATCACGATCTCACATATCATGATTCTTGTGATGAAGATTCATGATGCTCCCAGTTGTGATCACCGAGACTCTGAGGTGGACCTTAAATCTGCTAGCTTCTTCCCTTCATGTGACCATCAACGGTGACCACACGCTGTGCCAAAAGTCGCTTCGTGTTTCGAAATATTATGAACTTCATCGAGCCTGATCAACAGTCGAGATCTCTAATGATCCGACAGTCTAGATCTCATCGCGATATTACATATCGTGATTCCTATGATGAAGTGTCTTGATGCTCCAAGTCACGAACGTCGAGACTCCGAGATGGAGCTTAACACTGCTAGCTCCTTCCTTTATCTTCCGCAGATGTAACCAATGGTTGTGACCATAGCCTTATTCAAGAACGAATTTTGCACTTTTGCATCTCGGGTATTCTATGATGAGTTCTCTCGACTCTCCATGTCACAAACTCTGAAATAGGGCTTGGATTCTCTATCTCTTGACAATGTTACCATGAGATATGACCACTCGCCAATCAAACAAGAACTTTGCTCCTTTGACTTTCTAGTCAGCGAAATGATGATCTTTCGCCATGTGTCCTCTAGATCCAATGGTCGACTACTGTCCTCGATGGATGGCCATGATTCCTTCATAGTTTTGGAGAGTTGTATGACTCTTGGTCTTATCCACTTTACATCTTCACCATATCTAATGACTGTTGGTCCTTTGTAATTACTCTAGATCTGACGGCCCAGATCTTATCATGATTTCACCACTTCATGAGCCTTCTTCATGCTTGATCAAACGGTCCACAATCCTTGGTGATATGACGGTCCATATATTTTCTTGATCTCACATATCGTGATTTTGAACCTCTTTCCTTTGGATTTCCCAATCTACGAAAATCCAAAACTCTTTTTCGCGATTTTGCATATTGCGAGTTTGAACCTCTTTCCTTTGGATTTCCTGATCTGTGAAAATCCGAAAACCTTTGTCACGATTTCGCATATCATGAGTTTTAACCTCTTTCCTTTGGATTTCCCGATATTTGAAACTCCAAAAAACTTTGTCGTGCTTTGATTGTTTTCCCCCTTCTGAGCTTACACTGTTGAGCTTTCCATTCGATTGTTGTTGTTCTTCCTTGCCTTCTTGTCTACTGATCTTCCTTGATTTCCTGTTTTTCATCGTTGTTTTTGTTCTTACCATCAATGACAAGCATTCTCTTCTTGTAAGCATGCTAGAAATATCCCCCTTTGGCATTGATGGCAACCATGAATAGCTGCGCTAATCTGTTTGGACCTCCAACTATAGCATCTAGTTTGGACCACTCCTTTTCTCCCCCTTTGACATCAATGTCAAATAAAACATGCTCCCCCTGAGACATTGCAATATGTTTAGGAGGTATGAGATGTTCAACCAATACAAAATCCCCCTAAACGGATGGACTTTCTTAGATGTGAGATGGGATGACACCCAACTTCTGTCGGAGATATTCAAATGGTGTCTTTGATAGGGGTTTAGTAAAGATGTTTTCAATTTGTTCTGTGGTTGGGATGTAATGGACCTTAACAACCTGATTGGTGACCTGATCTCTCAGAAAATGGTATTTTATGGGAATATGCTTGGTATTGGAGTGGAGTACAAAATTCTTAGACACACTAATGACACTATTGTTATCACAATGAATTGGGATCGGTGTTGGCTATTTTACCTCCAATTTTTCAAATGTTTGAATCATCCATAATACCTTAGTGCAACAGGTAAAAACAAAAATGTACTCTACCTCCGTAGTCAATAAAGAAATGGAACTTTTCTTTTTACCAAGCCACGCTACTAACGAGTCACCCATGAAGAATTCTCCTCCACTGGTGATTTTTTTCTCATCAACATAGTTTGCCCAATTTGCATCTGAATAAGCAGTTAATTGGAAATTCTAATTTCTGGGATACCACAAACCATAAGTCATTTTTTATTTCAAATACTTGAATATCCTTTTGATAGCTAGAAAATGACTCTATTTAAGTGCAGACTGATGTTTTCCTACCATTCCAACAACATGCATTATGTCTTGGTGAGATGCTATGATGTACAACAGGCTTCCTATCATTGACCTACATGAACTTTGATCAATATCAGGAGAGTCATCATCCTTTCTTAATTTCCATCGAGTAACCATAGGTGTGCCCACAAGTTTAGAATCTTCCATTTGAAACCTTTTCAACATTTCTCTTAGATATTTTTCTTGAGAAATGAACATCCCTTCAGACCTCTTATTAATTTGCAGACCAAGAAAAAATGGCAGTTCACCTATCATAGACATTTCAAACTCAGACTCCATCGTAGAAGCAAACCATTTTACCAATGAATCCTTATTACATCGGAAGATGATGTCATCTACATAGACCAACACAATGAGAAAATCATCACCCTCTGCTTTGATATATAGATTGTTGTCAATTGTTCCTCTCTTGAACCCTTTGCCTTTAAGATACGTATACAGTCTGTGATACTAGGCATGAGGAGCTTGTTTTAAACCATATAAATCTTTCTTCAGCTTGCATACTAAGTTAGGGTTATTAGGCAGTTCAAAACCATTTGGTTGTTCCATATAGACTTCTTCATTTAAATCTCCATTTAGAAAAGTTGATTTGACATCCATTTGATAGAATTTAAACTTGTTATGACAAACATAGGCGAGAAATATTCTAATAGCTTCTAACCTTGCTACGAGCGCAAATGTTTCATCAAAATCCAGTCCTTCTATTTGATCATAGATTTTATATACCAATCTTTCTTTGTTCCTGACAACTTGTGCCTGCTCATTCAACTTATTCTTAAAGATCCATTTGGAACCAATGATATTTTTACCTTCCGCTCCATGAATCATCTCCCACGTATTGTTTTTCTCAATCTGATCAAGTTCATCATTCATTGCTTTAACCCAAAGGTCATCTTTTCTAGCTTCATTAAATTTATTGGGTTCCATCATGGATATGAAAGCTATATGTGATTGCTCAGTATTTTTTATTACCTTTCTCCTAGTTTGTACACCTTTGTCTTTTTCACCAATTATCTAACTTGCAGGATGATTCTTTTGAGTAATTCTAGAGGAGGAATTTGAAGGAGCCTGTTGATTTGAGTCTGTCTGAGTATCTGAGTCTTCATCTAATTCAGAGTCTTCATTTTCTAATTCTTGGACCTGTTCATCTTCAGTTGTAGTTGTGTCCTCTGTAGAAGACTCATTATTGTACACCTCTCTTGCTGGGATTCCTTCATCAACTTTTACATCAATACAATCAACCATTTTATGCAGCCTCTTATTATAGCATCTGTATCCTTTGTTGTTTGTAGCATATCCTAAGAAGATACCCTCATCAGCCCTGTCATCATATTTTCCGAGGTTCTCATCATTATTCTTTATGTAACATTTACTCCCAAAGACTTTGAAGTGTTTGACTGAAGCAGGTCTCCCATACCATAATTCATAAGGTGTATTGTCTCTTTGTGGTCTTAGGTGAGCTTTGTTAAGAACATGGACGGTTGTGTTTATTGCTTCTACCCAGTAGGTTTGACCAATGTTCTTCTTATTCATCATTGAACTGGCCATTTTCTTCACTGTTCTGTTTTGCCTCTCCACTACTCCATTTTGTTGTGGAGTTCTTGTGACTGTGTATTCTCTCTTAATCCCATGCTTATCACATAATTCCTTGAAATCACTTGACATAAATTATCCTCCTCTGTATGATTTTACTGCCTTTAACCTCTTGCCTATTTTATTCTCAGTTAAAGCCTTAAATATTTTAAACTCCTCAAATGATTCATCTTTTTCCTTGAGAAGGGCAACCCAAGTAAGTCTAGAGTAATCATCAATAATCATCATGAAGTAGTTTTCTCTCCCTATGCCTTCCTGTCTTGATGGTCCACATAAATCCATATGAACTAGTTGGAGTGGTTTCTCTGTTGAAGTTTCTTTGTTGAAGTAAAGCTCTTGGCCTTAAATGGTGTCCTCGTTAGTTTTTCTGCTTGGAAGGGTTTACACATAGAATCTTGGGGTTTTGATATTCTCACAAGATCTTTTACTGCCTCAAGATTTTTGAGCTTGATTAAGTGGTCAAAGTTTAGATGTCTAAGTCTCCTATGCCATAACCATATTTCATCATGTTTTCTTAGATGACACTCTTCTCTATTTTATTTCAGCACATATACATTATTTTTTGTCCTTATGCCTTTAGCCACCACTTGTCCCGAGTTTACAAACTTTATCTTGTAGTCCTTAGAAGTGAACATCACTTCACATCCTCTGTCACACATTTGACTTAGACTGAGCAGATTATGTTTCAGCCCATCTACAAGTAGAACATCTTGGGATTTTTCTTTTCCATTACTTAAACTCACCATCCCTTTACCCTTTATTTTACCTAGAGCATCATTTCCAAAGGTTACATTTCCTGATTTGCTTTCACTTAGAGATAGAAACTTACCTTTGTCTCCCGTCATATGTTTGGAGCATCCACTGTCTATATACCAAGGGTTCATTTTTATTTGAACTAACAACACTAATCCACACTTGTCATTTTCTTTCTTCTTCCATACTTTGACATTTTCAGCAGGGGAATTCAAGTCTAGTTCACAGTTCCTTAATCGACAGTCAACAGATTTATGTCCATAGTTATGACATATGTAGCATTCAATCTCATTGTTCAATACGCCAAAATTATTGTTGCAGCATTGTCTACTTATTGATTGTTGATTATTTCTTGACTTCCTTAGTCGCATGTCTCTAAACTTAATTTGGCAATTTGCAACGTGTGAAGGTTTGTTCCTTGGATGTATCATTCTTTTTTGTGGCAAGTATTTATTCCTTTGAAATCTTAATTTCTCATGTCTAAGTCTTAAGGAACAATTTACATTTTTGTGACCAAAGTTATAATAGTAGAAACAATAACCATCGAAAAATTCCTTGTACCTGGAAAATGGTTGTCTTCTTTGAGAAAATTGATTTCTTCCATGCTGATGATGTCTTTCAGCAGGGAGTGCATTATTTCTTTTTTCTGCAGATTTAGTCCTAGCACCTTTTCCTTTACTCTTCCTGGGAAGCTAATTGTCTTCCTTTGTTTTTGCAGGTTGGTTGTTGTCATTGGTTGTAGATTTGACAAACTTGATGGGTTCTTCATTTCTTGGCGTATCACTACTTGATCCCTCTTCATAACCCAAACCGGTTTTCAGCTTTGGATTCCTTTGTTGATTCAGAATGGTGGCTAATCCTTCTAAGACTTTGATACTTGGAAGATTCTAATTATACAAGGATTGAAACTTCTCCATCTCTTTCCTAGTTTTGACTACTTCTTGTTCTAAGGCTTCACATATTGCCTTCTTTTCTGATAACTGTCGTTTCATAATGTATTCAATTTTCTTTGCCTCTTCTAATTCCACTTTTAGTAGCACAAGGTATTCATCAGGTTCTTTACTGTCTTTCTCGAACTCTATCAGCAATTATTTTTTCTTTTTGTTCTTAATTCTTAGTCTATCAATCTCTTCCAGTGCACTCATCAATTCTCCTTCCATGTCAACCACGACTTCTTCCTCATTACCATCACTTCCTATGCTTATATTATCATATTCCTCTTTGGCCATAAGTGTGAAGTCATTTAGTTTATCTTCAATAGTGGATTGATTGTCTTCATCATCTAAAAGATCATCATCATTGTTTACACAAAGACTTTTCTTCTTAAATTTATTCTCCTTAAAGAAATTTCCGTGTTTGTACCTCTCCTCATCATCACATGTCTGATCCTTTCTTTTGTGTGGACATTTATTTGCAAAATGACCTATCCTACCATAGTTGAAACATTTGAAAGGCAGTTTACCTTTGTATTTTCCTAATCCCTTCTTCAATCTCTTCACAATTTTTTCTTCAATTTCATCAAGCTATGAATCCTCATTCTTGTCTGCCTTAAATGATGCTTCTCTGGAGGTGGGTTTATCTTTAACTATTCTCATTTCATATGTAGTCAATGTTCCTAGAAGTTGATCAAACTCCAAGGTTTTTAGAACATTAAGTTCTTCAATAGCAGAGACCTTCGGGTTAAACTTGTCTGGTAGATATATCAAAATTTTTTGAACTAAATAAGGTTCCTCAATTTTCTCACCAGGTGTTTTCATGGGATTTACCATTTCTTCTACTCTCAAAAAGTATTTTCCAACAGTTTCATCTTCCTTCATCTTCAGCTGTTCAAACTATATTCTGTAGGTTTGAATCTTGGCATCCTTTACCTTCTCATTGACTTCATAACTGCTAATGAGTTTGTCCCACATTTCTTTGGCAGTTCCTAGGTGCATAACCTTTACAAATTCTGCTTCTACAAGCCCACTCAAGATAGTAATCATAGCCTTAGCGTTGAAGCCAAATTCTAGCTTGTCATCCTTATTAGCTAGTACAATTGGCTTTACATAACCAATATCTACCACATCCCAGACATCTGCACCTAAACCCATTATGTAGGTTCTCATTCTAACTTTCCAGAAGGCAAAGTTTGTTCCATGAACAAAGGGGCCTTATTGGTTGAATTTACTTCATGGCTTGACATGTTTAAGCTCTAGGATCTACCCTTAGACAAAAGGGGCCCACTTTGATACCAATCGTTGGACAACTGAGGGGGGGGTGAATCGGTTGTTAATGAGCTTAAACAATTATTCTTATTTTAAACTCTTTACACAACATTTAGTGATAGTCACAATAATGCAGGGAAGTAAGCAATAGAACATTCAGCATCATCCACACATATGAGATACACAGAGACATATATTTAATGAGGAAACCCATACAGGGTAAAAACCTCTTCTTCTTTATATGATAAGTAATCTTTACATTCTGTACATTATCATACATATGAGCACCAACTCATAATGAGGCTGCAGTCTCTATTTTGCAAGCTGCTACTTGCTGAGAGCACCGACTATCTGGTTTCTCTAGCACCAACTAGAGGGAAGCACTAACTCCCCGGTTTCTCTAGCATCAACTAGAAGGAAGCACCAAATCCTTGGTTTCTCTAGCACCAACTAGAAGGAATCTATAACTATTTGTGTTCAAGCACCCACTTGAACCTCTGAGGACAACAATCCTCCCTAGCACCTGCTTACCACCTTGGAATATAAATTTTTGCTAATTAAACTTATCATAGTGATACAATATTTATCATTGGGTTACCAGACTTATCATTGTTCTATTAACCTACTCTTCTCTCCTGTATCAATGTCTCTCTTTCTGCATCTTCTTGGGATTTTTGATCTTCTGTTTTTCTCTACAAGAGAACCTTAGCCTTCATTTGGTGTCTTACTATCTTACTCCACACGTTCCTTGCGCTTTTTCTGCTTCTTCCTTTTATGCTCTCTGCGCCATCTCCATTCAATGCTCCATTCCTCTTTTCTATATTTCACTTGTTGCACACTCCTCCTTCTACACTCCTGAATCCATCTCAATAACAGAAGTACCCATATCTTCTCTGTTCTTCATACTTATAGTCTCTCTACCCCTTGTGCATGTTGTCCCTCCATGATTGTGCATGATCTCTCATGTCATGTCCTCTACCTGTTCATCATGACAACTCTTCAGCTTCTCTGGCAGTTATATCCATCTGTCAATTTCCTCTACAAACAATCTTCATTCCACTGGCAGATTCCTAGAGACTCTTCAACTCCTCTGGAAATCACATAAAAGCCTCTTCGAGTCCTCTGGAAGAAACCATCAGTGGTTTCTAGCAGTTACACTATGAACATCCAAAGACCACTTCAACAACTGAATCACCATTGATCAATTAACTGTGAAGAGAAACAATAGCCCTTCGATCATACTTAAATTCACCTACACCATTGGATGGAGTTTTTAGGGTCTTGCGTTTAGTTCATATGCCGACTGGATGTGATTGAGTGCTAAATAGAGTTTTAATTTCATGATATCGCATCTCGACATTCTTGTGATATAAGATCTCGACACT
Source organism: Picea glauca (assembly GCA_000966675.3). Classification (NCBI taxonomy): domain Eukaryota; kingdom Viridiplantae; phylum Streptophyta; class Pinopsida; order Pinales; family Pinaceae; genus Picea; species Picea glauca. The sequence continues at coordinate 215,876 of JZKD02S2187456.1, forward strand.
CCATGTCGTGATCGCCAAGACTCCGAGATGGAGCTTAGCACCGCTAGCTTCTTCCCCTCACGTGATCACCAGTTGTGACCACATGCTACGCCAAAAGGTGCTTCATATTTCGAAAACTTATAAACTTCATCGAGCATGATCAACGGTCGATGTCTTCGTTGATCTGACGGTCCAGATCTCATCACGATATCGCATATCGCGATTCTTGCGATGAAGAGTCTTTATTCTTATAGTTGTGATCGTCGAGATTCCGAGGTGGACCTTAACTCTGCTAGCTTCTTCCCTTCATGTGACCATCGACGGTGACCACAGGCTGTGCCAAAAGGTGCTTCGTGTTTCATGAACTTATGAACTTCATCGAGCCTGATCAATGATTGCGATCTCTAATGATCCGATGGTCCATATATCATCGTGATGTCACATATTTATATTCCTAAGATGAAGGGTCTTGATCCTCCAAGTCATGAGCACCAAGACTCTGATATGGAGCTTAACACCGCTAGCTCCTTCCTCTATCTTTCGCATATATAACCACTGGCTATGACCACAGCCTTATCCGAGAACACATTTTTCACTTTCACATCTCGAGTATTTTTTGATGAGTCCTCTCAACCCTCCTTGTCATGAACTCTGAAATAGGTCTTGGCTTCTCTAGCTCTCGACAATGTGACCACGAGATATGACCACTTGCCAATCAAACGAGCACTTCGCTCCTTTGACTTTCCAGTCAACAAAACGATGATCTTTTTCCATGTGTCCTATGGATCCAATGGTCTACTACTGTCCTTGATGGATGGCCAGGATTCCTTCATAGTTTTGGAGAGTTGGATGACTCTTGGTCTTATTTGCCTTGCAGCTTCACCATATCTAACAACTGTTGGTCCTTCGTAATTACTCCATATCTAACGGCCCAGATCTTATCGTGATTTTTCCACTTCACGATCCTTCTTCATGCCTGATCAAACGGTCCACAATCCTTGGTGATATGATGGTCCAGATCTTTTCGTGATATTTCATATTGTGAGTTTGAACCTATTTCCTTTGGATTTTCCAATCTGCGAAACTCTGAAACTCTTTGTCGCGATTTCACATATCGCAAGTTTGAAATTCTTTCGTTTGGATTTCCCGATTTGTAAAACTCTGAAAAGCTTTGTTGCGATTTCGCATATCACGAGTTTGAACCTATTTCCTTTGGATTTCCCAATCTGTGAAACTCTGAAAACCTTTGTCGTGCTTTGACTGTTTTCCTCCTTTTGAGCTTACACTGTTGATCTTTCCATTCGATCACTGTTGTTCTTCCTTTCCTACCTGTCTGTTGATCTTCCTTGCCTGCCTGTTTGTCATCATTGCTATTGTTCTTGCCATCAATGACAAGCACGCTCTTCTTGTAAACATGCTAACAAAATAAACAATACTATGGAACAGAGCCATCGCCAAGGTAAAAGTGAAATGGAAGCACTTTAGTCTTGAGGAGGCCACTTGGGAATTAGAGGAAGATTTGCAGAAATCTTAGCCAACCCTATTTTGAGAAAGGAACAAACATTGAGGATAGTGTTGTATTGAAGGGGGAGAGGATTTAATATCCCCAAAAATAATTAATTATTAAAGTCTATATGCACTTAGGAATTTTATTTCCATTTTTGACAAATTCATATTTAGAAAATTATTTCCATTTATGGAAATTCCAAATTTGGAATTTGATTATCTGTAATTAATTATTGCGATTGTTGGGAAAAGATTTTATTTTCCAAACCAACTCTTTGGCTATGACACAAGTAAAAGACAAATGTTTTCATATATTAATTGTTGAAGGACAAATGGAATAGCCAGGTTGAAAATAGATGACCATGATTCCATGAGTGGGGAACAAACTTGAGTTACCTCAGGGATTAATTTTAGAAGTGTAAAATGAGGAATTTGGCCACTAGCAACCCTTGAAAATCAGGGACTTGTAAATTTGTGAACAATTTCAAAGAGGGAAAAATACCTAGGCACAAGAGGCTTTGGATATACAACATATGTGAGGAAGCAGGACATTGCTTAGTATGTTGAAGAAAGGATGTCACTTGTTGTTATGAACATTGTTTGGGTGTGAGGCAAGGGGATTTTTTGATCTGAAAGGAGGACTATAGAGAAAGACGATCATTGGAATTCTCCCTTATGGACTCATGGCCAGGTTAGGGGGTGAACAGAGAAAATAGTTTGGTTGTTTTTTTCTACGGTTGGGTGGAACTTGGATGTTCCATTTATGTTCAATCTTCAATTTCAGATATGTTATTCTACCTGTTCTTTTGATGAACATTTTATTGTGTATTAAAATAATAGGAATGAGATGAATCTATGATAATTACTTATTCATGTGAACACATTCTCTAAACATAAATAGTAAAGAAAATGTAAGTTCAATTTTTGTTTGATATTGGGAATAAATTGGTATAAATATGAATTTTGATTTAGGTATAAGCATGCATAAATATTTATTAAAGATTGCTACAGGTCAAATAACCTTAAGTGCAAACGTACAGGAAGTGCATGTGTATGTTTTTTTTTATAGGTATCTGAATAAATATATATATAAAGGAATGCATTCAATCTAAATAAAAGAGAAGTATC
>JZKD02S2187456.1:228340-276768 GCA_000966675.3 Picea glauca
AGCTTATTTCGTTATTTAATAGAAAACCAGTTTTACTGTATCTCTGTTATTTTCGTGTTAAGCACCTATTAATAATTTGTATTCATTTCGTTCTGCTCATAAAATCCGGATCAAACTTCTTGTAAAAACTAGCAAGTCCATGCAAACTTTTGACTTCAAAATTACTCTTCGGTGATGGCCAATATTTGATTTCTCTTACCTCTTCAGGATCCATTTTTAACTCATTCGCAGAGATTATGAACCCCAAATAAATGAGTTTTGTCTTCGTGAAAAATGATTTCTTCAGATTGATCAACAAATTCTCTTGCTGCAACCTCCTCTTTACTGCAGCTAAATGCTTCAGGTGTTCTTCCTCAATGTTACTAAAGATCAGTATATCGTCAAGATACATGATTACAAACTTACCAATGAAATGTTTTAGGACTTCATTCATTGGCCTCATAAAAGTAGTGGACACATTCATCAAGCCAAATGGCATGACAAGACATTCATATAGCCCTTCATTCATTTGGAATGTTATCTTCCACTCATCACCTTCCCTCATTGTAATCTGATGATATCCACTTTTTAAATCAATCTTTGAAAAAAACTTTGCCCAATCAAGCAATCCATCAAGTCAACTATCCTGGGTAAAGGAAATCTATACCTCATTGTGATTTTATATATGGTCCTCAAGTCTGTACACATTCTCCAGCCACCATATTTCTTTGTACTTAGCACTATAGGTACAATGCATGGACTCAATCTTTCTCTAACCAATCCTTTGTCCATCAAGTCTTGGACTTGTCTTTTGACTTCTTCATTTTCTCATGGCGTCAGTCAATACACTGTTTTGTTTGGTAAAATCTCCCCGGGTATAATATCAATGTGATGGCTCATGCTCCTGATGGGTGGCAACGAACAAGGTAATTCGTCCATTACTATATCAACAAATTCCTCCAGCAGTTACTGAATTTCCTCAGGTAAATCATCTATCTTGGTACTGATCAAGATGACCCTGGGTTTTCTTACCACAACAAAATGCATGTCTTCTTCTTTCTTGACTTCATCAAGAAGCTCCTTCCCACTCATGAGAAGTATAGTATTTCTCACCTCAGCTTTCACCTCTTTATCCTTAATTGGTAGCAACATATGCATTCTACCATTCTTCTCCAAGGTATATGTGTTATTTATTCCATCATGAACAACATTATTATCATATTTCCATGGTCTCCCCAACAAAATATGACATACATCCATGGGAATAACATCACATAAAATTTCATCCTTATATCCCCCTACCTTAAATTCAACTAAACATTGTTTAGTGACAGTTACTTGATGTCATTTTTGTAGCCATGAAACTTTATATGGGCTCGGATGTGTAATTGTTTCCAATTCCATCTTCTCCACCATTTCAGTAGATACTAGATTATCTGTACTCCCACTATCCACTATTACTTTGCATACCCTGTCCTTCGTCTTGCAAGCAGTTTTGAACAAATTGTTCCTTTGTACTGGATTTTCCACCTCCTTCTCTAGCTTCAAGAGAAATTTTCCCATCATTAGGGATCTTCCGCATTCTGCATATTCTGCCTCAATGTTTCTCCCTTGTGCTATAGAAATGTGAGCTTCACCCCCATCTCTTTTCCTATCAAGACACTCAAAATATTTGTGTCCGATTTTTCCACAGACAAAACATTTTTTTTTACCTGCTCAGTCTCTTCCTCTTCCTCTTGCTTGAGGAAATGCGTTCCTATCAGCGTATCTCCTTCCTTGGGAATTTCCTCCCCTTTCCGTTTGATTATGGGATTTCTTCTCTTCTCCCTGGGGCTTCTGTACTCTGTTCTCGGAAACCACTTTGCTTCTTCTCTGACTTCTTCCTCGACCCTTCTGACCTTTCTTACGGGTCAATTTTTCTTCTGCCTTCAGGGAAATCTGACAAGCCTCCTCTACATTCCTAATTTTTACCATGCTCATATCCTCATGAATGCCATATCTCAAACCATTCATGTATCTGGCAATATTTTCATCATCACTCTCACGATGACCTTCTCTAATGTTTTTCCTGTAAAACTCTTCAGTGTATTCCTTCACTATCATCCCTTTCTGTCTCAAATTCTGCATTCTCCGAAATAGATTGATTTGGTAATATCTGGGTATAAACTTGGCTTTCATCTTTGCAACCATCCTGTCCCAACTTTTGATTCTTTGTTTTCCTTTGCAACGCCTGTTAGCCTGTAATTCATCCCACCACAGTGTTGCATGTCGTTTCAGTCTAGTGACTGTGTGCTTAACTTTCTTATTCTCTTCAACATCCCCATAGTCGAGGTATTTTTCTAGAGCTCTAAACCAATCTAGCATCTCCTCAACATCTAAGTTTCCTTTGTACATTGGAATGTCCATTTTTTCCTTGGCACCTATCATTGCAACAACTCTAAATAAGCGTTACTCCGCAGCATCTTTGACTGCAACTTCTTCTTCTCCAGCTCCAGCTTCATTTTCACTTTCAGATTCACTGACATCTCCAGTATTAGTAGCTCGTCTCTACACTGTCTCCATAGAATCTAATTGAGAACGAAGTTCACTCATTTCCCTTTCCACATATGGATCAAACATAGCTCTTTCTCTCCTTCTTGGCGGCATTCTTTAAATCTCCTGCTCACAAAATTCTAATCACACAGTCTTCTCTCATCTACAGTAAAAAATATTGCAAACTCTAATACCACTTAACGCAATACCCCACCTCAACAGAGCCCAATGACCTCTCGGTCTTCAGATCTTCCACTCCCCCTGAACCAAAATGGTTTTTGAGGTCCATTGTTGAGACCCTCTCTTACAATGCGACCACAGGTCCTTTGTCAAACCCTACCTTCATGAACTAGCGCTACGTGCAAGCTCCTCCCCACACAACCACACAATATAACCTCATCCCAACTCTATCGGCACTTCTCACTTCTCTATTTTTGGGATGTTGGTATGAAACACCCCAACACTCCAATCCCCAAAATACGAAACTTGACAAGGGCCTACCAAAGGCTAGCCCTTGCTCCTATGCAATCCACACGACCTTCCAATAGAAACCAGTCCTAGTCTTCCAAGCATTTTGGCTTTCATGACTTGGGGAGTCAACGAACAACCACTCCTTCCCTTCTAAATCTCCAACCTCCAAAATCCAGTGACTTGGATCTATGGTCCAGATCCCCCACCAACTGACGGTTCAGATTAAGTCAATGATTCTTTATTGAGAGATTGGAGAAGCCTCCTCTCATGATTTCAGTTGTCGAAACCCGAATTGCGTCTGACATAAATCAACGGCCCACGATGTGTGAGATATGACAGTCCTGATGGCTCCTCGGCTTTCACGGTTTTGAGATTGGGAAACCAATTCCAAGTCGTGTCCTCTCAACTTGCGATCCCCAAAATCCTGAAATGAACCAACGACCCAAATCTGATTTAGATCCACAGCCTCTATCACTCCTGAGCTTTCATACGTTAAGTGACACATGTCACTATCTCCCTTGTAGCTTTTCTTGATCAGAGGGATCTCGGTGAATCGAGACTTCTCCCTCAATGTTATCCACCACTCATTCGGGGTTCGATGATCCTCTAGAAATTATCCCCGTCGTTCATGTGTTTCCCTTAGAGCTTCACACAACCTTGATCTTCTCTTTCCTTTGAGCTATTCAAAGGCCCTAACCATCTTGAGCTTAGATTTCTTTGTTGGTTTCCGTATTCAAATAATCCCTATGCGCATACTTAGCATGTTCCACGATAACCTTCAGTTACACAGGATGTTAGCTTTGTTTACTCTTCGCAACAAAGTTTCTCCAACCACTCTGTGGGACTGAATAATTTCAATTCATTCTTTGGCCTGCGCACTCCTTGCACAGGTCTATGCTTCACTCGCACTTATATTGGTATGAGAACAACATTCTATCTCCTGATCTTTCTAAGATAAAACTCGGACCCCTCTCAATGCACTCTATGCAGACTCTCCACTGCACTATTTGTAGGAATTCTCAGGAAGAGAAACAATTGGAACTCATACTTCTACTTTCACAGGTTTCATGCATTCATCATAGAATCATGAAATTACACACATCATTAACCCAAATTCATAACAGAGAAAAGGTAAGTAAATTGTAACCTACCATTTAGAAGATATAGACAGTATTCATCATAACAAATAGAACTTGGATCAAAGCTTTCTTATATTAATCCAAAAGCCTCTGTACATAAGTTCTAAGAACTATCTTCTTATACAATTTACCATTTCAGGATTTTTTTTTCTCTGCTCATCTGTTCTTGCAACATAGAAAAAAAAGGTCCTTTATAATACAAGCGAGGTGTCTTTTTACCCATTTTCCCTCCTTCAATTCTAGCTATCCAGTCACGATTAAAAGCTACATACTTTACATTCAATACAAATAAATGCCTCCATATTCGAGGCATGAGAGCAACATAAATGAAAATACATCTCACTAGCTATTACATAAATGCTGCTTTCATTCAAATTCAAAACATTATTCAAAATGTGCGTTGGTGCCTTTCCAGCTGTCTTCCGCCTTTTACCCTTGCTCATGATGCTCCTGCATCATTATTGCTAGCATTGAAATATTTTCCCCGCCAACGTTCCAGGGATGATTTGTCCACAGCTGAAAGGGGGAAAGTGGACCTAGGATTGATTCATGAGTACCCTCGCACAAAAAGAAAGGGCCCCATCATTAGTTTAAGTAACTGATCACAAAACTTTAACACACAGGCAACTGAACCAAGAAATGTAATGGAAATACATGAAGTAAATAAAGAGAGCATAATCAACAATACAAAGGGTAAGGAATGACTAGCACAAATGAGAACTGAAAATATGAATCACACTGATTTAGGATAAATCTCTGGATCGCGGGTGTGTTTCGCTGAAGGGAAATTCGTACCATCATTTTACTAGAATGGTTTGCACTCTGATTTTGAGCTACAAATAAAAATAAAATGTTGAAATCAAAACAATAACATACGGGTTATGAATTAGATAGTGCCAAGGGTTAGACAAATCCGTCGACCAAGGAGTTTCATAAATGCAATTCTACGTCGAGGGAATACAATATGTTACTTATACATAGATCTTAGGTTATGATTTTTTCCCAATGCTCAGAAAGAAAAACTTTAAATGCTTACATATTGTGTACAAGCACAGAGAACAAAACTTACAAATTATTATTCTACTTCTGTGTAGTAATCCTAAAAGGTGAAACATGTCCCGGATATGAATAACGATTTTCATTCTAAAAATTTAATTAAACACAGTAACTTACCCTTTGGAGGAAAAAATATAGAATCCCTGGACAGAGGGTCGCTGGACGAAAGGATGCTTTATGAAGGGTAAACACATTCTCATGCGATACAAAAAACGGAATTCAAAAATACCATAGAGAGTTCAACAAAATCTTTTACCTTGCAACTTCCCATCATGGGATTTACTCAAAGGGGAGAGTAAAGATTAACCATTAAATGATGATGGAAAACACATTATGGAGGGTTTGTCTTAATCCATACACAAGACACGAACGTAGAAATACAATCAGGAAGGTTTTTCAAGTGCTTCTAAAATGCATAGGGTCTTGTAACTGTGTAACCAGTGGGTAGGAAACTAGCTCTAGCACCCTCGAGACCCCAAAGAGTTCGTTAGGTTTTACCCTTAGGTCAAACCAATAAGGAGTGAGCTTATACTTACGAGGGAGGTAAGAATGACAGTGTGAAAGAAATAAAATTGTAAGTACATGCTATTAATATTACTATATTTTTGTATGAGTCCCTCAATCAACCCCAGAACAGACAAGAAAAACTAGTAAGATTGCCTAGTGAACAAATGTTACATCACTTCTTATGATACAAAGCAAAGTCACATAGTAATACAATCGAGGTAGAGCAACTAAATCCATTATAGTATGATAAGGTTACCTGTCATGCGCCGGAAGGAAGTCGGGTCTATCTCGAGCTTCTCCTTCATGGTATTTCGGACCCAGGTTGACCATGTTATCCAGCCGAACGACAGATAAAGAAAGCGCGCAGAGTAAATACCTTCTTTGTGCATAGGATAAATCGATACAATGAGTTACCTCGGGCCTCGACAGAATATTAAAGAGGTAGTTACACAGCGGTACCTTGCCATGTGGAGATAATGAGGTGGCAGGGTTGTGATTGGGCACAGTGGTCGAATGACTGTTCAGGAAGGTACATTCGCAGACCCCATTAATGTTTTAAGCAGGGTTTTTAAAACTCGACTGTCATATCTTTCATCAGACATTAGGTTAATTTATTGCGGAGAGTGATTCCACTTTGCACTCCAGTCATGGTATTGCCCACATGTTGTTTCCGTCTCGTTAAACAAACTCTAGGCTAGTGAATAATATCGTTGGGAGACCTCTAACAACCTTAACGATAATTTTGTTGCTAACCATGTCGTAGTAACAGTTAATTATATTCCTTCCAAGAGTTAGGTTAATAATTATTACGTAATAATGTAGTTAATCCACAAGCAAGATATGCACCTTGAATTTCAAATCCAACACCTATAGTATGATCGAGTTATGTTTAGGATCCCTATGACATATATATATATATATAGAAGTGTACTCTAGCGCGACCTTACAGAGCCCTTATGGTATTGTATATATAGAATTACTATGCCATATAGTATCGTATGTTAAATAAAATATGTTGTTGTGATTTGTTTAGGGTTGAATAGTTTAGATCCAAAAACTATTCATACATATAACCATGATTAAAAGTTTATCAACGATGAAAAACTATAGGATAGTGCATAGTGAATAAGTGCACTTGTATAGTAATGAATAGACTAGAGGATAGTATCTTTCATTGTGATGGTTACGCAATATTTTGAAACACCCAGTGAGAGCGAAAGGAGAATTAGTAACCCTAATAAAAAACAAATTATTTGGTAAATTTTGAGTACATTATAGGAGGTATAAGTTAACTTCGTGAAGTTAAGTGTAACGTTATTAAAGAAAATCTAGGTTACATTATGTTGTTGTTCTGGAATCACTTGGAATTTCCCCTGGTTGTAGACACGTGTCTTGCAACCCCCTACTGTTACTTCGGGTGAGACTTCATATCCTTCGCAGGTGTTGCCGAAAGGTCCAATAGTTAAGGTTTGTTGGTGCACCGTTAGAGTGAACCCCCTCTGTCAACAAATAGTTTTGTTGCCGGGTCCGGGATCTTCTTGAGGGAATGTCAAGGTGGTTTCCATCAAACATAGAGATTCATAAGTGGATATAAGATTTTCTTTGTTGGAGTTCATAAGGAGTTATATGAGTGGTTATCCAGATTAGCAGACACCCAGTTTGAAATGAGATCTAGACCACCTATGGTTTGGACACCGGTGTTGATCAAGAAATTCAAGAGAGTCGATAACGATGTGTCTAGAGAAGTGGATATCTAGTTTGATACCACTATTGGAGGGTATATTACTGAGTTTTCTATTGACAGAGTGGAATCATATAGCCAAGCAGAGAGGTATTTCTTTAAGGGACCTAGAGGGAAGTTTCTACACTTTTTAAAGATAAAGATTAAGATGCCATTGCATGAGAAGAATATATTGAAGATACAATAATCAGTTGGATTTTAATTCTAATGTTCAAGAATTCAGACAATGACAACGACACATAGGTTGGACACACGCGTAGTGGGAGATCATTCAGAGAGGTTCCTCTTGTGAACTTGTTTAAGCAGAGTTATAGACCATTGGCACAAGACAAAGATTTCTACAATGGGGAAGAAGCAGGGAGATCAGACGAAGAATATTTAGAGTTCACAAGGGAAGAGGAAGTGGAGGCTAAGGAACTTCACTGAGAAGATCCATAAACTTTAGGAACTGGGCCTAGCATCGAAGTAAGTATTATTACTATTCCTTTTATTTTAGCAACACTAAGTAGTCAAAGTAATTAGATTAATCAGAGCACTCATAGCACTACTACAAGTAGTTTAGTACATACTTAGTTGAGAAAAAAACGAACATCCATGGCATATTAAATGAGGTTACCTATTTTTAGAGGAGATGGATCTAAGGATCTTGACCAGCACTGGTTCTTATGCAAAGTTGTATGGATCATTAAGCAAGTCATCGATGAAGCTGTTAAGAGAGATCAGTTTAATACTACCTTGAGGGACCGCGCCCTGAGCTAGTAAATGAAATTTTCTTGAGGATATGTACAACCTAAGCCACTGAATAAAATTAAAATTGCGTTGGGTTCGGATTTCAAGAAACCTAATTTGGAGTGACATTTCATTACAGAGTTAAAGGAGATCAAACAAAAGGTATCTGAACCTATTTGGGAATTTGATAAGAGGTTTAAGAACTTGGGAGTCCATTTAAGTTTTCAGAGCCTAGATGAACATCATAAGGAATTGTTCATCGTTGTCCTCCTACCACACATTAGAGTTCCTCTGATGCAACATAAGGTCTTTTCACAGGCTGAAGCATTAGATATTTCTATGAAACTAGAAGCAACCCCCGTAGGAGAATCTAGCCTAGGTATGAGTCAAATTTTGAATCAATTAACTAGTTTATCTTTACAAGTTGAAGACATGAAGAAAGATAAAGAGAAAGAGAAAAGAAAGGACATATGGTGTATCAGATCTAAATCAGAGGGTCGTGACAAAGAAAATTGTCCCTTATTTAATGAATACTTGGCCTATGGAACCCTTAACCCCTTGCAGAAAGCTACTATACCATGGTTTGAGGTATGCAGAACCAGACATCACCCTGGCGAATGTTATTATATGTAGAAAAATGTCCAGACACCTACCAATATTTATTGTACATTCTGCAAATATGTGGGGCATGATGAGAAGGATTGTAGGGCTTATGATCTCATGCATGAAAGGTCAAGGGATACATATAGAATTCAAGGAGAATTATAGTCAGAAGGAAATAATGCGCAGTTCAATTCCCCAGAAAGAGGAAACTTAAAACCTCATGGTGGATTCAGAGGAAGAGGACGTGGAGGAGGTCTGGGTCGAGGTCGAGCTCAGATTATCTGCTATAGCTGCGCCCAAACAGGTCATTTGGCAAGGGATTGTCAAAACCCTTGTACTACTTGTAGCTACAGTAATTCATTTGATCATGTCATTGAAGACTGCCCAGTATTGTTAGCTAAACTTTAGTAAATACGAGGTGGAAACCAACAAGTCCAAATAATATCAGTTGAACCTCACAGTGACGATCCTAGAGTCTATGTAATCACTAGAGCAGTAATTGTCACAGGAGAAGATAGGGTGACTCCAGGAAATACTACAGATGGATCATGGATCATAAGAGCTACAAAGAAGGCACAATTGTTTGATCTGAGAAAAAAACATATTTTTGAAGACACAAAGAGAGAATTTGTAGTAGAACGGGCTTCTTCATCCAGGGCACAAACAAAAGTAAAGGAATGTGAAATGCCTCCAACATTTGATCATTCTAGGTAAGGAAAATAGGTAAGAAAAATGGTGGACTTCTTGTATACTTGTATCAATTTGATTATAGATGAAAGAGTTGTGTAGGAACTACAATACGTGATAAGAAAATATGAAATTTGGAGAATAGATCCTCTGCTGAGTAGAGATATGGATCAAGTATCTAGGAAAAGGAGGAAAAATAAGGAATTGCACCTTAGTGCTCATATTGAACACTACGATGTGGAATATGTGGTCCTCGACCTCATATCAGAAGTAAATGTTATAAAAAAGCAGACTTGGGAATTTATGTGAAAACCTAAGTTAATTTACTCTCCTATTAGGCTCAGGATGGCTAACTAGTAGGCGTTGAGCCCCTTTCGAAGACTAGAGCATGTCCCTATGGACATCGATGGGGTAAGAACATTTGTAGACTTCGAAGCGATTGATATTGTTGATGATAGTTTTCCCTACCCTGTGTTGCTAGGTATTGATTGGGCTTTCAACAATCTGACTATTTTTGACCTAAAAAATAGAAGAATGACATTCGAAGGTAATGGCCTTAAGGTCATTGCACTTCCTGATCCTGATGAAGGTCACAAATAAACAGAACCTATAAGAGAAGAAGACCATTCCTACAAGATAGAGAACATATATAAACCAACAAAAAGACAACGAGATTATATTAGTCCTACAACAAATGGAAATATATGTTGGTGAAGTGAAAGTGCATGCTCATCAGACTCACAAGAAGCATTGAAAATTTGGCAGAACAGAATGTATGAAGTCTCTATGCAGAGGTGTGCTAGATTGACCAAGGTAGTTCATTAGATTGGCACAGAAGTAAGTGATCTTCCTACATTTGATGGCTTGAATCATTTAGAGACATTGCTAGCTGAATTTGAGAAAATTGTACCAGTACAACAAAAGATGTTGGCACTAGATTAAGCCCTGAAAGCAACACCAGCTAGAGTGTGGGGAACACAAAATAAGAACATCACAGGTTGGGTGCAATGTCGCACCTTATTGACAGTATGATTTTCAGACCAAGATGAAGGATGAGAAGTTCGATCCACAGGTCATATTTTTCCTAAGGACCATATGCGAAGTTGTGAAGAGGCATGGAGAAACATTCCCAAGAAAGAGTTGGTACTTAAATTCATTAACACCTTAGATACTACACTTATCAACTGGTATCTTCAATTAGAACTGCGCTTAGCCACTACAGATCGATATTGTATGACCCATAACTTTATAGATACATTCCTATTTGAAATTGATTACCCCACAGTAGATCAAGCTTTACAAATTACAAGACAGAAGGTATTTGAGGAAGTATCTAACCCCCCTTTTGAACAACAAGAAGATGAATGGATTGCGCCCCTTCAATGGTTACATGATTGTTATAATATTAATGCTGATGAAGATGATGAACCTAGGGATGTAAACATTGTAGAAACTGAAGGACAAGGAGACATAGAAGGGCCACGGATTGAATTACCTTTTTTTGGGGAGCCTATTAAAATTAAGAATGTTAATATTGGAACATAGGAAGCACCTAAGTTGGCTAATGTTGGAGACTATTGGGATGATGCTACTATTAGTAACATTACAGAACTATTGCATGAGTATCAAGACTTGTTTCCAACCAAGTTCACAGACATGAAGGGAATAAAACGGCCCATGGGAGAAATGAAGTTCCCTTTGAGACCAGATTCAAGGCCTGTCAAGAAGAGACCTTATAGACTGAATCCAAAGTACAAGCATAAAGTTAATATTGAATTAGATAGAATGTTGGAAGCAGGAATCATAGAACCAGTTGAAGAATCTAAATGGATGAACCCTATGGTGGTCCAAGATAAGAAGTCAAGAGAAATCAGAATCTATGTGAATCTAAGGAAATTAAATGATACATGTTTACATGATCCATTCCCTACACCGTTTACTGATGAAGTCTTAGATAATGTAAGAGGACATGAATTCTATTGATTTACAATCGATTTTCAAGATATCACCAGATCGGAATTTCTAAAGTAGATAGACATAAGACTACATTTGCAACATAATAGGGTTCTTTTTAGTACATTGTGATGCCTTTTGGGTTGAAGAATGCACCAAACATATTTCCTAGGGTGGTGGTCAATGAATTTAAGTATTTTTTACAGAAGTTTTTGGAGGCATACTTTGATGATTGGACCATTTTTATCCTAATGAAAGATCATATTGAGTGTTTGAGATTAATTTTAGATAAGTGCAAGCAATGTCAGATTTCCTTGAACCTTAAGAAGTGTATTTTCTTTTCACCTTTTGGAGTGTTGTTAGGACACACTGTATGTAAGAAGGGGTTGTTGGTAGATCCTTCCATGATTGCTATCATTGTTGATTTACCTCCTCCTACTTCATTTAGATAGCCATACACTGCATTGGGACACACTAGATACTACATAAAGTACATTAAGGGGTACCCACAGATAACAACAACTATGGAGAAGCTACTAAAGAAACATATTAAGTTTCAATGGACAAAGGAATGCCAACAGAGCTTTAACACACGAAAGCAGAAAATGGTCAGTGTGCCTATTTTGGTTTTTCCAGATTGGAGTAAGGAATTCAATTTTCATGTCGATGCTTCATCGATTGCATTAGGAGCAGTTTTAGCACATCCATGTGTAGGATACATTGAACACCCTACATCCATTGCTAGTAGGAAGCTTTCTACATATGAAATAAATTATACTACCAATGAAAGAGAAGGCTTAACTATGGTATACGCGATGCAAATGTTTAGACGCTACTTGTTGGGAGGACATTTTAATATGTTTACTCACCATTTTGCATTGAAGTAATTAGTCAACAAGCCAGTGTTGGGGTGAAGAATATGAAGATGACTATTATTATTCCAAGAATATGACTTTGAAATCGTGGTCAACCCAAGGAGAATGAATAAGGGACCTGACCACTTATCGAGGTTGGAACATGGAGAGGAACCTACCAATCTGGATGATAGACTATCAGATGCATAGTTGTTGGCCATCAGGAAAGTCGATGATCACTTCACCAAGATAGTCCACTTCATGTTGAGAGGAATGGAACGTTGCGAGTATATAGTAATTCAAGAGAAACAGTCGGTAGTATGCGCTGCAAATTTTCAACTTATAGTTGGACATTTATACAAGATGGGACCAAATGAGATATTGAGGAGATGCGTTATGGAGGCAGAAAGACCATTGGTTCTTACAGAAGCACATGAAGGAATTGTAGTGTTGGACACACCTACCACACTTAGAGGGGGGGTGAATGAGTGTGGGGCTCTTTTTCTCAAAACTTCCCTCTTGCACAAAAACTCATAAATTAGCATTCAACATTTATTCATTACCAATTTATTTCATTTATAACCAGTTAGATGTAGGCACATATCAACAACACATATCAACAATATATCATCAACAAGTCATCATCATAATGGACACAAAGAACACAAGATGTATGTACAATTTTCTTTTTATTACGAACTACAATCCTTGGGGTTTATCAACAACAACTGAATAGAGTACAACTCTACAAGAGCACCAACTCTATATGCAAGACTCAGCTTACATTCTCAAAAAAAACTCAGATGATGCAACAATCCTCAACAGATATCAATCTGTCAACAGGTACGTGACCTGTCAGTAGTGCAGCCCGCATGTGCACACGCTCTGGCTCACTACAACCCACGTGTGAACGCAACCAGTGTATGATGTAACAAGCGTATGATCTTGAGCACTTAGGGTTTTTCTTTGCTTCACATGCTCATATCATCTGCAACCTGCAATCACTTTCTCTTATGTCTTCCACTGTCCAAACTGACCCACAGCCAATCAAAACACATCCAAGCTCTCCAATAGCTTTCTCATGCTCCACAACAAATCAATATGAATGTTAACTCAATCATGTATAAATAACTAGTATGCTATAGCAATCATGTCACTACTGAATCACAAGAGTTTGCTTACTCCATCAACCAAATTAACCAAACTGAGCCATATCATCGGAGCCATACCGAGAATTCCCTAAGCATTCAAAACATATCAAACAATAGCATCTATCAAGACAATAATGTAACCATACCAGTGTCTTAGTGATAGATCTGAAGCCATAGAATGCAGATATGGAACCTACCTCATCATCCAAGAGCTTGGCACCAGATCAAACAAAAATATCCTTGATTTTATCTACTCCAAGCTCCCTGTACATAGCCAACCCGCGTGTACACACACCCTATACACAGATAGCCTGTGTGGGCATCAAAGAATAGGGTTTTCTATGAATCTGAAACTTTTTCCGTCAAATATTTGACATTGCCGAAACTTGGATGCGTCCATGAGATCCTCCTTTCTCTCTCTTCCTCAGAATAGATCTTCAATCATGCTCAAGAGATCCACATCAATAGGATGCTCTCACAAGAAGCTCTCCAACAATACTCCACAAGATATTCACAAGAAGCTCTCCATTGATCCACAAAGGATTCTCACCAAATGTACATTTTACAAGAGATCCTAGCTTCTTATTTATACTTTCATCTTTTAGGTCACCTAACCCATTTTTAGGTTACTTAACCTATTCCTAGGTCACTTAATCTGTTTTCCTTATTTTAGGGTTAACCACTTTCCATGAATAGAAAGTTCTCCAATACTTTATCATTTAAATATTCCTTCTTGATATTGTTACTTTACTTTATTATTTGAATAATCCATCCAGATTTTCTCACTTTACTTTATCATTTAAATAATGATTTCTTATTTTCAAGAAGTTTTACTTCTTTGACCTTTTGGGGCTTCAAGCCATTATATGGGGGTCCTCCAACTTCATAAGGCCATAACTCTCAAACCGTGAGGAGTTATGTGACATTCCACATACCACCAGAAATGGCATGACAATCACTATTCATCTAGGATAGTTTTTCCAACAACTTTAATGATCTTCATCTCATTATTCCTCATACAAGCATGGGTCCTCCAACCATTCTTCTAGGATAACTTATTCCATAAAGCGTCTTCCTGTGAGAGATTTCACCATAAGGGGACCATTTTGGAGTTCATCCATTTGTGCACCTTATCAACCATGATAAGACACTAATGATTCATCTTTGCACCGATTGGTTTCCACTTGGACATATATCATTCTCATCAAGGGCATCATATCAGTCAATTACTTGACATCAATCAATGACATCAATCAAACCAAATCATTTACATCAATGACATATGATCCAACAATCTCCCAAATAATCAAACCATTGGCATCAATGACAACATCATCCAACATGTAGGAGGACATTATGCAGGGAAAACAACAACGTAAAAGGTTCTCAGAGATGGCCTCTTGTAACATCCCGCTCTTGAGCGCACTGAAAAAACTTATTGTTTGAGGACACTTGCTCGCAAGTGATCCAGATTATTATACTTTTAGGTATTTGGTTATGCTTATGAGGCGTTGTGAATTGATGACATGTTATTATGCTGCATTGACATAGATAGGTGATATTGACTTGACATTCCTGAGTGTGTAGGATTTTGGACCTTGAGGATGCAGATGCATCAATGGAGCTCCTTGGACTCCTGATCGAGTCGGGGAGTGATCCATTGGGGTTTGATTGTTTTATATGTGATATTAGTGCATCTGATTAGATGATATGATATGGATATATTTATGACATGATTCATTGATGATGTAGGATGACGATAGCTTGCTGACCAGACTCACATGTGGAGTAAAGGGGTCACACATGACTAACGTAGATGTTGAGGGAGAGGTGTGGACAATAGCCCTGCCACAATGTACTAACACTCTCGTCGTGGCTCGAAATGTAGGTTAAGGATTACCTAGTTCGAGACGACCCACGATGTCGTCAGGGCCGACTGCAATAGTCGCTCATGGTGATTCTAAGGGGCATGCAATAAGGCATGGGCCTTATTCCTTAGAGGCCCTTAGTATTCCACAAGATCACCTGGCGGAATATTTACTCCAGGGGTTTTTGATGTCTACCAATTCAGTCAAGAGGTGAGTGGAATCCTTGGAGCACGTGGTGCATCTTGAAGGGAATGTTGCACAAGAAAAATAGAAAGAGGAAAGTGACACCCTTGGAGCACGTAGTGTGTCCTGAAGGGCACGTTGCACAAGAGAAACAAAAAGAGGCGAGTGACACCCTTGGAGCAGCTAGTGCATCCTGAAGGGCACATCGCGTTGTTATTTAATAATTGGATAAACCTAAATGGATTTAGGATGACTAATGTGTTAAGGAAGATTTAAAAATTTTCCCCTAATAAAATGTCGCCTAGCCTAGGAAAATAAAATCTAGGTCAAAATTATATTGGTGGTAAATTTTTATCTATATATATATATATATATATATATATATATATAATAATGATAATCTTCATCAATCTTATGACAAGAATGGGGGTAAGAAATTAAATTGATTTATAAAAATCTTTTGGGATAAAACATAAAAAGGGGAAATAATTGTTTTACTATATTATGCTAATTAAACAAATTATTCATTAAAAAGAAAAAGGGGAAAATGGTAAGTTTTTGCACGTACCTTTTTGAATTTAATTAAAAAGGATAAAGAGGGAAATCCAAAATAATTAGGAAAGTAGGCAAAAGAGGGAACCATAAAAAGAAAGGGGAAAAACTAGGAAAAAGAAGATAGTCCAACTTAGTAAGGTATCTACCATTTAAGAACTTTCTAATTTAAACTCCACTAGTAAATTAATAAGGGGGAAAGTCATTAAAACTTGTAAAGGGATATGGGGACACCTATGAGAGATTCTAGGAGTGCCTTTAGGTGAATGAGGGAAATAGGGGTACTTATTTAATTAATGAAACTAATTTATGGAGGATTGAAGGGGATGGGTGACACATGTACGAGGAGGATTTTTATGAACTAATTTATTAAACATTAAATAAAATGGGATTTTAGGAAACTAAGGGACTTTAAAAATCTATATAATGGAGGGAGGAAAATGATGAGGGTCTCTTCTGTTTTGTGTAACGTTACACTACAAAAATATATAATTGACTCACTTAGCTTCTGGGAGTTGGGATACCCATATTGGTGAGGAGTGGTAGCTCGGCCTTGCGAGGAGAACTAGTAGCTAGTTGATTCTTTGAATGGTGCGTGTGGCCCCTTTGCGGCTTAGGGGGCTAAGGGGGAAGTAGAGTACCCCTAGCATTAGTTGGGAGGTATCGATGAAGTCTCATTGGTCGGCAAGTGAGAGTGCCCCAAGCACGTGGGACATCAACTCAGAGCGGGTGATTGGGCAACGATACGCTTCCTTTATTGTTGCATGGTAGATTGTTAGTATGATTTATGCTTTTAGTTTTACATGCTTATTTGGGTACGAAAAATGATTATCTTAGCATTCTAGTTGATGACTAAAATTTTTCCATAGCCGTTAGCTCAATGTTGATTTTCCCTTGGCCTTTGATCCCTGTATGTCTTGACCATCCTGTGGTGTATTGATTGTGATGATTACGGTTTATTTTTCCTTCTTCCCTAGCTCATCAGTCCATGCCTGAGGAGTCGGCCAAGAGCCTCATCTATAGTCGTCACTTCGACATTAGTAGACTTATGGATCTCAATGCCCTGCTTTTCTGTGCGTGGATGATGAGCGAAGGATGTTCCTGTCAGTTGTCCACCTCTGTTGTTTGTCCTTGACTGATTGTTGTCTTGCACCTTCTAGCAAAAAGAACCTCTTCGTATGGTTTTCTTGCATCCTTGTTGGTTTATCTCTACGATCATGTCAATGACCTTCCCTATGTGGCTTTGTGTTTCTCTTATTGCGCATTGATGGATACATTAACTTTTCATTTTATATCAATGGATAATTTATCTTTGCACTTGTAATTCTATTGGCCAACAATTAATGGTTCTCTGCAATTTAATGTAATTCATTGTTGAATCAACACGACGATTTTACCTGTTGCCTCCACATTCTTTAGATTGAAATTTCCTTAACCACTTAGCCATAGAATTGAGCTTTTCTTCTGCTTATATTTTACTTCAATAGCGATTTTCACTCAGCGAAAGTTGTCGTGTTAAAACTCCACTTTGATTTATTATAAAATGAATTACTTGGCAACAAATGTTTCTTCAGCAATATAGTTTCCTTCTGGTGCATTTTGCCCAATGATCTTCCTTCTATATGATGACGACAATGTGGTTTCCTTTTGGTGTGTCCCTGTACAACGTTTTTTCTTAATTAAAGGTGACTTTGTTGTTGCTTAAGACCCCAAGTTTACCATTAAATGTTGGCTGCGCTACGTTCTGATTTACTTGGGCCTGTGTTTGTTTTTTTTCACCCGCCATCATTTTTTTTTCTTTTTGGGCATCAATCATGTCCCTTCTCTTGGCAATTTTTCCACTTGATTAAGGCTGCCATCCGAAGTTTTTTTTAACATCTGCATATCGCCTTTAATCCCAGAAAGTGACCATGCCTTCTCCACTGAGAAAACTATGACTATTTATTACCACTAATTACCTCCTTCGTTTTCTTTATTCTCTGTGAAATTGACTGAACCTACCAGCGTTTTTCATCCTTCATCGGTGAGTTTTTTTTATCACTGAGTGCAAGGTATCTTTATCTCTAATTAAAGAATATTTGCCACTGAAATTACTGTGTATTTATCATTGGAATTATAGCGTTTTATCACTAAGTCTACAACGTTTGATCACTAAACTCTCAACATTTTCTTTACTCAGTGCAGCGATTGGAATAGCTCCTTTTAATTACCATGGTTTGCCTTTAAAAATGATTGTTTGTTTGTTTAAAATGTTGATTGTGTGACTGCAGTAAGAGGCAGTGGTTTCCATGTTTAAGAGGACTGCGAGCTTGTTGGGTTAAAGACTACGATTTTTCTATTGGGCTGGCGTTTGTGTCTCCCTTATTACCTGCATTTTAAATCATTATGACAGTGGATGCTTTCCAGCGATTATTTGCATAACTCTGATAAGACATCGATATAGTTATTTTTCTTGTCGTTTAGTTATATTGCTAATCAACGAAGGACGTGAAAACTACTTACACGCAAATATAATCATGATTCTCTCTTTTAGAAGGAGCATTATAGTGATATCCTGGTCATTCTTTAAGTTGTTAATGGTTTAGTGGATACCGAGTTATTATCTTGAAAAGTAAATTAAATGTTCTTAACATTACTAAAATATAGGCTGGTGTAATATAGTCAGAACATTTGGATTTCTTACTTTAAGATTTAATTTTGCTGACCATAACGCTATTACGCAATACCGTCAAATATTCTTTTACACCATATTATTGACTAATTATTTTAGGCTTGTTAAACCTTAAACTGTTTAAAATTTCGGTTGGTTGTTTTAGACATCATGTCAATTTTATACGCATCATAGAACACCTTTAATTTGTTAAGTAGTTCACCCACCTTTAATTTGTTAAGTAGTTCACCCTCTTTAGTGGATAGTGTGTAATTGCCAACAAGTTTATTGATTGATTACATGCCTATTTTAGTCCACATTTATGATAACTTGATGATAATAGTAACATATTAAAGTTTCACTCCTTCACCCTTAGACATCTTGGTTAACAGACAACATGAGGCGTTAGACATATTGTTTTATTGGTGTTCTATTCTTTATCTTGCGCAAGATTAATGGATGAGAGTTTAGTAGATGTATCGACTAAAACCTTTAATAGAATTCAGTTATTTGGCAGTTATGTTCTTAGCTCCTTAGGTCGAGCGGGAAGGGGTGAATGGTCTCGTCAGTACACCGCAGGTTCCCTTGTACAATACAAGAATCCTTCGGTCCTTCGCACTTTTTCTTTAAAGTTGAGTGTTATCATGCGTCTTGTCGATCTGATGTCTGGGTGTAATGTCTCTTTCTAAATAGGAGCTCCAGAGAGGAGGCTTAATGGTCTAAACCACACCGTTAGACTATAGCCAGAACGAAAAAGGGGTAAACAGGGTTACTAGAGGTCACTCCAGTCACATGTGTTATATTCGAAAAGTGGCATTGAGCTAAAAAGGGTTAAAAGTGATTTTAAGTCATTATGAGATAAAAATAGAAGTCAACAGTGAATTGGGGTTTCAATAGTGATTTAGGGTTTTGGAAGTCAACAGTGAATTAGGGTTTCAGCATGATTTAGGGTTTTGGAAAGCTATAAAGGAAGGGTCAGCGACCTAATTCATCATTATGCAGATTAGGACTTGTCATTAAGGAGAAGAGGTGCATCTCAAGAGAGATAGTTCAGTGTATTCCAGGAGGAAAACACCAGTTGGCTAATTTTGGTGTTGCAAGACACACCCTAGTCATGGGGAAGATCATCCAGGTCTTCCATCATTCATCATTGTTTCCATAGTGCTCCCATATTCTGGGTATTATATTTTAGTTGCTTATTTGTATTCCGGCTAAGATACTTTTGTCTTTTGATCTAGCCGAGTGTTGTTATTTTATTCAGCCGCCGTTGCTTATTTGTATTCCAGCTAAGATCCTTTGTCTGTTGATCTAGTCGAGTATTGTCAGTTTATTCAGCCGCATTCAGCCATTTTGTAATCCATGGAGATATCATAATACAAACTTTGCAATCCTTTGTCGCATTTATTATTTGTATGATCATTTATATGTTGTAAACCTTTGATCCTACACACACATTAACAGTGTCTCGTAGACTAGCCAAGTCAGGAACATTACAGTGGTATAAGAGCTTTAGTCTTGCCAGCCTATGACTAAATAAAATGAGTGCAACAGAAGACCCAAAGGGTCGTGAAAACATAGGTGACAAATATGTCACTTACAACAACCATCAGGAAAGAAGGCATAAACCTAATTTTCCCCCTTTGCCTCCTACCTCAGAGGAAGAGGAAGAGACACAAAGAGAAGCAGAGAGAAGGGAAGAGCATGAGGCTGAGTGTGAGGCTAAGCACGAGGTAGAGAGGATGCTAGGAGACATATATGAGTGACCAGAGGACAGTGGCAAGGCCCCCATAGATCCCGAGGCATATTTCATGCAGGTTATCAACGATATGTTAGCTAGTCAATGAACCATTTCTCATTCCTTGGCACATGTGGTTGATAGATTGGCTAGAGTGGGCACCCCAGATACACAAGGCCCACATGCAACATAGGGGAACTTGGGAGCAAGCAGTAGACCCCAGTCACCCTCTCGCACATACACCTCTATGAGTAAGATTCCTAGACCCTTCTTTCCCAGTTTCCAAAGGGCACCCCCGTTAGCATCACCGCCACCGATAGCACAGAGGCCACCGACTCATGCCAATGACATTATAGAGTATAGGAGGGAGTACACAACATTGGGTTGTGACTTCCATCAGGACATGACCTTAGTCGAGTACTGTGGACTCAGACTCATGAACCACACCATAGAGCCGCAGAGGGGAGGACCATAACAGCAGCAGGGGCATAACCTTGATTTCATCTGAAAAGTTGGGAAGCTCACCATCCCTTATTTTGATGGATCGTCAAAATACACCACCAGATCTTGGGTACAGAAGCTAGACATGTATTACAAGCTCAACCAGATGACCGATACAGAGGCCATCAATTTCGTGACCTTACACTTGAAGGGTGAGGCACACGAGTGGTGGTATCATGGATTGGTAACATTGGGTCATAGTCGCATCACCTCCTATAAGGAGTTTATAGATAGGCTCGTGGAAAGGTTTTATAGGAAGGATCCTAAGATACACTTCGAGGTTCTAACCTCATTGAGACAAACTGACATAGTAGAGGCATTCATCATAGAGTTTCAGTGGGTAGCCATGGAAGCGACAAATATATCAGAGCCCAGGTTGATCATGTTATTCACAGAAGAACTCACAGATCCTTTGAGAGGATGGGTGTAGGCATACAGGTCTACCACTTTGCAGGATGCCATACTTCGCACTGGAGATATGGAAAACTCAGTGCCAAAGACTAAAACTTTATCCAAACCATTTGTGCTCTAGAGGGATCGAGACAGGAATCCATTCTAGAGAGAATGGAAGGGAAAGGAGAAGTTGGATGATGAGACTAGGCGAGAGCTTATGAGGAAGAAGCTTTTCTTTAGTTGAAGAGATCCTTGGGTCCCAGGCCATAGGTGCATGGGGCAAGGGAGAGATTCATTATATTGAGGTAGCAACACACAACGTGGATAGTGAGGAGGAGGAGGAGCACAGTGGATCCACTAGTTCAGAGGAGGAGTCAAAACCAATAGAGGAGCAACCTCCCCGTAGACTACCGACACCGATAGGAGCCCATCCTCCAGTAGTCCCACAACCGCCAGAACAGGATAACAAGAGGAAACCAAGAAAGGGAGGTGTCATAGAGACCCTTTCTGGTGTTCCCAGGTATGATACCCTCCATATCAGAGGGATTATTCAGGGGAAACGAGAAATCGACCTGATAGATGGTGGGGCCACCCAAAACTTCATCGATGCTTCACTAATATCGAGACGGGCACTTCAGATAGAGGAGTTTGAGGGGTTTGATACTGCGGTAGTAGATGGCCACACAGTGGAGTGTCTAGACAGAGTTCCAAACTTAGAGATGAAGTTAGACAACTACATAGTGAGAGACACATTTTATGTGGTTGACCTATCGGACATAGATGTGGTGTTAGGAGTTCAATAGATGATTACCTTGGGAAAAGTCACTACCAACTACCAAACCTTGGAAATAAGATTCAGAGATCAGGATGGGAATAAGGTTGTTCTAAGAGGTATGTCTACAGGAGCACCCGGGATAGTTTCATCCAAGAGGATGGTGAGGATATTTATACATGGGGAGGTAGCATATGCTGCAGAATGCTTTATCACTACTCAGAAGGATTCTGAAGGTCGACAACAATACCATACAGAGATCAAGAATTTATTGGGACAACATCAATAGGTCTTTGAGGCAATTCCACCAGGAAGACCACCTGACAAGGGGTTTGAGCACACCATTGAGTTGGAGGAGGGGTCCAAACCTATGATCACCTGCCCCTATCATTATTCTAGGGGGTTCAAGGATGAGATAGAGAAGGAAATCAAGGAATTGTTGGCGATGGGACACATCAGAATGAGAAACAACCCATTTTCTTCTTCAGTTGTCTTAGTTTTGAAGAAGGATGGCACCATGAGGATGTGCATTGATTACTGAGCCTTGAACAAGAAAACCATCAAGAACCGGTACCCGATCCCATGCATTGACGAGTTGATGGATGAACTACATGGGGAAGTTTTCTTCTCAAAAATTGATCTACACTCTGGATATCATTAGATCAACATCTGAGAGCAGGACATAGAGAAGATGTCATTTCGATGTCATTTTGGACACTTAGAGTTCCTAGTTATGCCATTTGGGCTAAACAATGCACCCTCTACATTCCAGTCTTGCATGAACCATATATTCATGGATGATTTAAGGAAATCAGTCTTGGTTTTCTTTGATGACATCTTGATCTATAGCTAGTTATGGCAAGATCATATGAGGCACCTGGATGAGGCATTGAGCATCATGGAGGCACAGTCATTATATGCCAAAGAGTCCAAGTGCGAGTTTGGTATGACAAAGATTCTTTACTTAGGCCACATCATCAGTGCACAGGGGGTACAGGTGCACCAAGAGAAGATCAGGGCCATTCTGGATTGGCCGATGCCCAAGAATGTGGCAGAATTGAGGAGCTTCTTCGGGATGTGCAACTATTACAAGCGGTTTGTCTGGGGTTTTTCTCAGCCTGGAGCACCGCTGAAAAATATTACGAAGCATGGATCCTTCATATGGACCAAGAAATCACAGGAAGCCTTTGATCAAATGAAGGAAGTCATGGGCACTTGTCCAGTGTTGGCACTACCATACTTCACCTTGCCATTTGTACTAGAGTGTGATGCATTCGACGAAGGGATCGATGCAATTTTTATGTACGGAGGACACCCCATTGTATTCGAGATCCAAAATATTTTTCAACCTAAGAGGTTGTACTCCATTTATGACAAGGAAATGTTGGCAATCATGCATGCCTTGACCAAGTTCAGACAATATTTGGTGGGCAACAAATTCGTGGTTAAGACCGATCACAACAGTTTCAAGTATTTCCTTGAGTAGAAGGACCTCAGTGACCACCAATAGAAATGGGTGATGAAGGTACATGCATTCGAATTTGACATAGAGTATGTCAAGGGGAAGAATAACATTATGGCTGATGTAATATTGAGGAGACCTGTGGCATATTATTTGATGGAGATTTCAAGAGATTGGAAATCCCACTTGTTAGTGGAATATTCCAAGAACAAGTTCGCAAGGGTCATTGACAGGATGACCGATATAGGGTCATTGACGATGTAATATTTTACAACGATAGAGTCTACTTGGTGCCAGATTCAAATATTAAGAAGAAGATCCTCACCGTAGTTCATGATTCACCTCTAGCAAGCCATTAGGGATTTTTCAAAACATACAGACATATCAGAGAGAGGTTCTCATGAAGGGCCTAAAAAAAGATGTTATGAGAGACGTCAGTGAGTGTGTGACTTGCCAGTAGAACAAGTCAGAGTATTCTCTTACAACAGGGCTACTTTAGCCACTCCCCATTCCAGAGTAGAAATGGGAGAGTATATTTATGGACTTCATCACAGGTCTACCCAAGGTCCAAGGTAAGGACTGTATCTATGTAGTTGTCAACAAATTGACCAAGTTTTCTCACTTCTACGCCATACCAACAGAGTACAACGTAGTTCAGGTAGTCAACCTTTTCTTGAGGGAGGTATTCAGACTTCATGGGTTGCCAAAGAACATTGTTAGTGATAGGGACAATTGGTTCATAGGAAAATTTTGGAGAGAGTTGTTTCGGTTGGTAGGGAAAGAGTTGACACATAGCACCAACTATCACCCTCAGAAAGATGGGTAGACTGAGATTGTCAACAAGTTGGTTGAAGGGTATTTCAAGAAATATGTAAGAGGACAACAAAGAACGTGGGTAAAGTGGTTACATTTAGGAGAACATTTCTACAACACCACCTTCCACATGTCCATTGGTATGAAAATCTTCCGAGAATTCTACGGATATGATTGTCCCACTTTGGTAGACTTGGTCTTCGGGGAGAGAAGAGCTCCCAAGGCCAAGTATTGGATCATAGAGAGTCAACATATTCTCAATTTGTTGAAAGAGAACCTTCAGACGACACAAAACAAACAAAAGATAAGTGTAGACATGAACAGGATAGAGTGCAACTTTGACATTGGAGATTTGGTTTTCTTGAGACTCCAACCCTACAGACATTCATCTCTGAAGAAGAGTGGGGTCGAGAAGCTCAAGCCTAGATTTTATGGTCCTTACAGGATCATGCGTCGAGTAGGTGAGGTTGCTTATGAGCTAGAGCTTCCAGAGGGGAGAAAGATTCATAATGTGTTCCACATGTCTTGCCTCAAAAAGATAGTGGGTCAATTCAGTATCACATCAGAGGAGCTTCCCCTGTTGGATGAGGAGGGATATTTGGAGTTAGTTCCGGAGGAGGTTTTGGAGTTTCGGGAGTGCAAAATGAGGACAGGGTCATCAGAGAGTGTTTGATCAGATGGAGAGGGATTTCAGTAGAAGACACTACTTGGGAGAGAGAGTAGGTGTTGCAGCACACTGGAATGGTATTTCTTAAGGACAAGAAATTTTGGGAAGGGAGGATTGTAATGTTCCTTTCCAAATAGGATCTCCATAGATGAGGCTTAATGGTCTAAATTAGCCCGTTACACTATATCCTAGGCGAAAGCAGGGTAAACAAGGTTACTGGAGATCACTCCAGTCACAGGTGTTATATTCAAAAAGTGACATTGAGATAAAAAGGGTTAAAAGAGCTTTTAAGTCATTATGAGCTAAAAATAGAAGTCAACAGTGAATTAGGGTTTCAACAGTGATTTATGGTTTTGGAATTCAATAGTGAATTAGGGTTTTAGCATGATTTAGGGTTTTGGAAAGCTATAAAGGAAGGGTCAGTGACCTAATTCATCATTATGCAGATTATGACTTGTCATTAAGGAGAAGAGGCGCATCTTAGGAGAGATAGTTCAGTGTATTCCAGGAGGAAGACACTAGTTGGTTGATTTCAGTGTTGAAAGACATACCCTAGTCACTGGGAAGATCATCGAGGTCTTCCATAATTCTTCATTGATTTCGCAGTGCTCCCATATACCAAGTATTATCTTTTAGTTGAGTATTTGTATTCCGACTAAGATCATTTTATCTTTTGATCTAGCCGAGTTTTGTTATTTTATTCAGCCGCACTTGCTTATTTGTATTATGGCTAAGATCCTTTGTCTGTTGATATAGTTAATTATTGTTAGTTTATTCAGCTACATTCGGCCATTTTGTAATCCACAGATATTTCATAATACAAACTTTGCAGTCCTTTTTCGCATTTATTATTTGTATGATCATTTATATGATGTAAACCTTTGATCCTACACACACATTAGCGGTGTTTCCTAGACTAGCCAAGTTAGTAACATTACAGTGGGGGGTGGGTATAGTCCTCTGGTCAGTAACTTGGCTCCTAACGAGTTGTATTCATGTGGAGTCCTTGGTCCATATAGGATAGGTAGCGCCAGGGTTATCACCGCACCTATCACCTTGAACGTCATCAGTCCTAATGAGGGAATCATGGCATGCCCTATCGGATAGAGGTGAATGATAACTTAGCCGGAGTCTATGCCTTCCATGCAAGTGTTGTTGTTAGTGGTAATTAATGTTGGCACTTGGTTGCAACTCCTTAACGTGTTTTGGTTTGCATGCCATAAAAGTTTCTAGTTATTGGCCATCGAGGTCATTGCGTCGGGACGATGGATGTTGTCCTTTAGCTTGTAGGCATTGTCATGTTGGTGTCGGGCGGGTAGTCGTTTCTATCTATTGATTTATGTATGTTTCGCCCAATTTCTCTTCTGCTAGTCATGGAGTTGTAGTCTTCTGTCACTTGTTCTGCAGGCATGGGGCTCACTGTCAGCTGTGTTGTTTAGCTGTAATCGTTGTTGTCTTCCTATTTGAAAACAAAAAAAATTGCGTATTTAGCTTCATTTGTAGCTAAAACAGTTGGGGACATTAAAACTCTGGTGGCCCACATTACATAAAAATGCTAAGGAATACTACAGAGCATGTTATGTATGCGAAAGGATAGGGAAGCCTTCCAGAAGGGATGATATGCCTTTAGTACCTCAGTTAACCTTACAAGAATTTGAGAAATTTGATATTGACTTTTTGGGACCTATCAACCCACCATAAAAGTGCACATGAGCTCGATACATTATCACTACTACAAAATATTTGACCAGGTGGGTAGAAGAAAGAACAATTAAGGATTGTAGCATAGCTACAACTGTGCGGTTTATCTTTGATGACATCATAACCAGATTTGGATGCTCAAAGATCCTTATGAGTGATCAAGGCACACACTTTATCAAAAAAACTATTGAAACCTTGACTCATGAGTTCGAAGTTCACCATCATAAGAGCACTCCATACAACCCACAGGAGAATGGTACAGTCGAAGCCTTAAATATGATCTTGGAGACAATGCTAAATAAGATTTGTAGTGTTAACAAAGATGATTGGGATTTGAGGATTCCAACAGTGTTATGGGATTATAGAACTACTTGCAAAAAGTTAACAGCACAGACTCCCTTTAAGCTAGTTTATGGCCAAGAAGCAGTAGTACCTATGGAATATTTGGTTCCTAGTTTAATAATTGTAGCATTTAAAATTATGGATGATACTGGCGTTGTTCAAGACAGGATCGCGTAGTTGATACAATTGGAGGAAGACAGGTTCATTGTAGGATTTCATTAGCAGGTACAAAAAGAACACGAAAAGGCTTACCATGACAGACATATCAAGAAGAAAGCATTTGAGCAAGGAGATTTGGTACTTTTATATGAAAGCAAGTTCATAAAGAATCCAGGAAAGTTCAGGACACATTGGATTGGACCATTCGAAGTTGCCTATGTTACAGAAGGAGTTGCACAGTTGAAGACTCTTAATGGAGAATAGAAGGATGGTTTAGTGAATGGGAGCTGGTTGAAGCTGTATTGTGACAACCAGCTGCCTCGTTGTTCTTAGTAAAAAAAAAGGAAGAATGGTCTAGGTACCAAGCATAGTTGAAATTGGGTACCAGACATAGAAAATACAGTCTGCGCATGATAGGGAGGGACAACACAGCAAGCACAAGTTCCTCCGCGTAGTTTACAGTCGAAGTGATATAGAAGGTTCAACCCTACAATGACTCGAGACGAGTCACATGTGAGTGTTGGGGGATTGTTGGCCCTTGGTCATGTATTAAGGAATAATGTGGATATTTAGAAAGAAATACAAAGTACGAAGTGTGTGGAAGGCACACAAACCAAGGAGGGGTCAAATTAATCAAAAAATCATAAGAGAAGGAGCGAAGTAAAGGAAAAGAGAGTTTTTAAAGGAGAAAGTCAAGGAAGACAAAGAAGAAAGGAAGATGAATCAGAGATAGGTCACCAAACACTAATAGGTGCTTTGGATCACCTCGGGAAGGAAAAGGAAAGATAGGTTGGAGAAGTCCTTAAAATGTAGTTCATGTGGACCTACGGTTTGGGAATCTAGTGTTTGTTGACATGTTTTCAGGCAGATGTGCTTGTCATTGATCGCAAGATCAGAGTATGCAGCGATGGAAAAATAGGGACAACGTAAGCTCAGAAGAGATAGTGTAGAGGTGCATGAAGAGTGCAAGAGTTTTCTTGTTTATTTGATGGAAAACAGGCAGGCAAGGAAGATCAATAGCGCAGGGATAATTAGATGAAAAAATCAGAAGCATAAACTCCATTTCGGAGTTTCAGATATTGGGCATTAGAGGAATCAAGAAAGAAACTCACGATAAGAATGTTGAAACAACGAAATGCGAAACACCAGAATACGTTGATCCGACTCCATTTCAGAGTTTTGGATACTGGGAGATTGAGAAGTCAAGAGTTGAGACTCTTCAACACAGGAGTCCCAGAGTTACG
Organism: Picea glauca; assembly: GCA_000966675.3. NCBI lineage: Eukaryota > Viridiplantae > Streptophyta > Pinopsida > Pinales > Pinaceae > Picea > Picea glauca. Next base: position 256,785 of record JZKD02S2187456.1, read on the forward strand.
AAATCTGATATCCTGAAATCCCAAAAGAGGCACATCAACAAGAGTTTTACAGACCGGAAAATAACTCCATTTCGAAGTCCCTGATACTAGGAGTTGAAGTGTCGAAACACTTCACCACAGGAGTGCAGAAATGCCAAAACGAAAAAATGTGAAACGTCGAAATCCCGAAAGAAGGAGACAGTTCTGGATACCGGGAGTTGAAGTGTCAAAGCAATTCACCATAGGAGTACCAGTATAGTGAAATTGGAAACACTGAAATCCCGAAAGTAGGAGAGATTTCCAAATACTGGGAGATCTTGAAGTGTCAAAACACATCACCACAAGAGTCTCAGAATCGCGAAATGTGAAACGCCGAAATCCCAAAAGCAGTAGATAGTTTTGGATAACGGAGTTTCAGATACCAAGAGATGGAGGATTCAAGTGTCGAGACTCCTCATCATAGGAGTCCTGAAGTTCTGAAGTGTGAAAAGATGAAAATCGGATCTGACTTCATTTTGGAGTTTCGCAGACTGGGACTTGGAAGTGTTAAGAACATTCACATCAAGAATACCAAAATCGCGATATGAAAAATCATGAAGTGATCTGGGCTGATAGATCTAGGAGGAGAATTTGGCAGACCATGTCAGAAAGGACAGGTGGAAGACTATGACACATGGCATGATCAAACAACGACAAGTGTCGAGTTTATTAGGCATTTTAGGCCACTGGAAATCACAATTCTGAGTGACACGTGATAGCCACTTCGGTCATGACACATCACCGAGTGACACAAGACTGACCTTACTCAGAGAGTTTTTTCTTTGGGAGTTTTAACTCCATCACTCCCCCAAAATCCTGAAGGCTGAAGTCCTGGTGCAGAGGATAGTCATTTGATCACCACAGATCGAGGACCGTTGATCTGGAGATCGAAGTGCTTGTGTGATTGGAGAGGGGTCATATTCCAGTGGTCACATCTTCGAAGAACTATAGAAGAGAACTTGAAGCGACAAGCTCCATTTTGTAGTTTCGGGGATCAGAACATGAAGGGTAACAAAATCTTCACCACAGGGATCTCGAAATGCCAAAGTGTGAAATGGAGAAATGAATGCAAGATTCAATGAGGTCAATTCAATGATGCATATGAATTTGAATAAGATCAGAGGGCTACTGTTGCACTTCATACTGTAACTTCTAGAAACAAATGATGGTTTCTGCCAAAGGATCAGCTCGTCTATGACATAGAAGATGAAGAATCTCAACTGCAAGAGAAGATGAGGAATCTTGAGATAACACCCAGTGATGATGGATGCGTGGGGTAAACCAGTAGAGAAGCTAAAGAGTTACCATGATGATCAGGAAGAGCACTGATAATGAGAAGGAGATGAAGAACAGAGAGAGACAACATGGCACACAGGAGATGGGATAGTTGTGGAAGAGTAAATTGGAAAAAGCACCCCGATGTGGAGGAGATTGTGGGAGTAGAGGATGCAAGAGAAAGAAGTAGATTGCATGCACAAGGTGCACATAGAGTATAAGAATGTTGAACAAATAAGAAATGGTGTGGTTGTTGAGTGTTATTGAGGTGCGAAGAAGGAGGTAGAGCACAACATAAAAAATGCATAGAAGGGGAATGGTGCATTGAAGGGACATGGCACAGAGAGCATAAAAGTCAAAAGAACAGAAAGCTCAAGGAGTGTGCAAAATACACTGATGCAAATAGAGTAGCGCAGTGTAGCAGAACAATGATGAGACCGGTAAGCCATTGAAAAACTTTATATCACTGTAATAAGTCATAATAGCAAAGATTTACATTTCATAGTGGTAGGGAGGTGCTAGGGAGGAATTTTTTCCTCAGAGGTTCAAGTGGGTGGTTGAACAAAGGGAGTTGTAGCTTCCATCTGGTTGCATCTAGAGAAATCAGGGTGGCAGGGTGGTGCAAGGGAGAACTGTTGTTCTCTGTTATACAAGTTGGTGCTTGTGTGACTGGAAGTTGGTGCTAGAACACTTAGGGAGTTGGTACTTCCTTCTATTGGGTGCTAGAGAAACCAGGGAGTTGGTGCTAGAGAATCCAGAGAGTTGGTGCTCTCATCAGGTAGCAACTTGCATTACAGAGGTTCTAGACTCATTATGAGCTGGTGCTCATATGTATGATAATGTAAAGAATGTACAGATTACTTATCATATAAAGAAGAAGAGGTTTTTACCCTTTATGTCTTTCCTCAGTAAATATCTATCTCTGTGTGTCTCATATCTATGAATGATCCTAAATGGTCTATTGCTTACTTTCCTACATTATTGTGATTGTCATTGAGTGATCTGGAAAGAATTTAAAATAAGTATTATTGTTTAAGCAAGGTTACAACTAATTCACCCCCCCCTCTCAATTGTCCAACAATTGGTATCAGAGCCAGTCCCTTTTATCTAAGGGTAGATCTTAGAGCTTAAACATGTCAAACCATGAAGGAAATTCACCCAATAAGGCCCCTCTGTTCAATGGAACAAACTTTGCCTTCTGGAAAGTGAGAATGAGAACCTACATAATGGATTTAGGAGCAGATGCCTGGGATGTGGTAGATATTGGTTATGTAAAGACAATTGTACTATCTAATAAGGATGACAAGCTAGAATTTAGCTTCAATGCTAAGGCTATGAATGCTATCTTGAGCGGGCTTGCAGAAACAAAATTTGTAAAAGTTATGCACATAGGAACTGCCAAAGAAATGTGGGACAAACTCATTAGCAATTATGAAGGTAATGAGAAGGTAAAGGATGCCAAGATTTTAACCTATAGAATACAGTTTTAACAACTGAAGATGAAGGAAGATTAAATTGTTGGAAAATACTTTCTGAGAGTAGAAGAAATGGTAAATGAAATGAAAGCACTTGGTGAAAAAATTGAGGAACCTTCTTTAGTTCAGAAAATCTTGAGATCTCTCCCAGATAGGTTCAACCCGAAGGTCTCTGCTATAGAAGAACTTAATGATCTAAAAACCTTGGAGTTTGATCAACTTCTAGGAACATTGACTGCGTATGAAATGAGAATAGTTAAAGATAAACCCACCTCCAAAGAAGAATCATTTAAATCAAACAAGAATGAGGATTCTTAGTTCGATGAAATTGAAGAAAAATTTGTGAATAGACTGAAGAAGGGATCAGGAAAATATAAAGGTAATCTTCCTTTCAAATGTTTAAACTATGGTAGGATAGGTCATTTTGCAAATAAATGTCCCCACAAAGGAAAGCATCATACAGGTGATGATGAGGAGAAGTACAAACACATAAATTTATTTAAAGAAAATAACTTTAAGAAGAAAAGCATTTGCATAAACAATGATGATGATCCTTCAAATGATGAAGACAATGACTCCTCTATTCAAGATAAACTAAATGAATTCATACTTATGTACAAAGAGAATTATGATAATAACAACACAAGAAGTGATGCTAATGAAGAAGAAGTTGCGGTTGATATGGAAGGAGAACTGATCAATGCACTGGAAGAGATTGATAGACTAAGAATTAAGAAAAGAAAGCAAAGACAATTGTTGATACAGTTTGAGAAAGACAGTAAAGAACTCGATGAAGACCTTGTCCTGCTAAAAGTGTAATTAGAAGAGGCAAAGAAAATCAAAGACATTCTGAAATGACAATTATCAGAAAAGAAGACAAGATGTGAAGCCTTAGAACAAGAAGTAGTAAAAACTAGGAAAGAGATGGAGAAGTTTCAAGCCTTGTAGAATTAGAATCTGTCAAGTATCAAAGCATCATAAGGATTAGCCACCATTTTGAATCATCAAAGGAATCCAAAGATGAAAAATAGTTTGGGTTATGAAGAGGGATCAAGTAGTGGTAAGCGAAGAAACAAAGAACCCATCAAGTTTGTCAAATCTACAACCAATGACAACAACAAACCTGTAGAAACTAAGGAAGACAACCAACCGCCCAGGATGAGTAAAGAAAAATGTGCCAGGACTGAATCTGTAGAACAAAGAAATAGTGCGCTCTCTGCTGAAAGACATCATCAACATGGAAGAAATCGATCTTCTCAAAGAAGACAGCCATTTTCCAGGTACAAAGAAATTTTCTATGGCTATTGTTTCTACTGTTCTAACTTTGGTCACAAAGTTGTAAATTGTTCCTTAAGACTTAGACATGAGCAATTAATATTTCAAAGGAATAAATACTTTCCACAACAAAGAATGATACAGCCAAGTAACAAACCTTCACAGATTGCAAATTGCCAAATTAAGTTTAGAGACATGGAACTAAGGAGGTCAAGAAATAATCAACAGTCAAGAAGTAGGCAACACTGCAAAAATAATTTTGACGTATTGAACAATGAGATTGAATTCTACATCTTTCATAACTATGGACATAAATATTTTGACTATCGATTAAGGAACTATGAACCATATTTGAATTCCCCTGCTGAAAATGTCAAGGTGTGGAAGAAGAAATAAAGTGACAAGTGTGGATTAGTGTTGTGAGCTCAAAGAAAAATGAACCCTTGGTATATAGACAGTGGATGCTCCAAACATATGATGAGAGACAAAGGTAACTTTTTATCTCTAAGTGAAAGAAAATCAGGAAACGTAACCTTTGGAAATGATGCTCCAGGTAAAATAAAGGGTAAAGGGATGGTGAGTTTAAGTAATGGAAAAGGAAAATCCCAAGATGTTCTACTTGTAGATGGTCTGAAACATAATCTACTCAATGTAATTCAAATGTGTGACAGAGGATGTGAAGTGGTGTTCACGTCCAAGGACTGCAAGATAAAGTCTGTAAACTCAGGACAAGTGGTGGACAAAGGCATAAGGAGAGAAAATAATGTATATGTGTTGAAAGAAATTAGAGAAGAGTGTCATCTAAGAAAACATGATGAAATCTTGTTATGTCATAGGAGACTTGGATATCTAAAATTTGACCACTTAATCAAACTCAAAAATCTTGAGGCAGTAAAAGATCTTCCGAGAATATCAAAGCCCCAAGATTCAATGTGTAAACCCTGCCAAGTAGGAAAGCTAAACATGACAGAATTTAAGTCCAAGAGCTTTACCTCAACAGAGAAACCACTCCAACTAGTTCATATGGATTTATGAGGACCATCAAGACAAGAAGGCACAAGGAAATAAAGCTACTTCATGTTGATTATTGATGATTACTCTAGACTTACTTGGGTTGCCTTTCTCAAGGAAAAAACTAAAGCATTTGAGAAGTTTAAAATATTTAAGGCTTTAAATGAGACTCAAATAGGCAAGAGGTTAAGGGTAGTAAGATCAAACCGAGGAGGAGAGTTTATGTCAAGTGACTTCAAGGAATTTTGTGATAAGCATGGGATCAAGAGAGAATACACAATCCCAAGAACTCCACAACAAAATAGAGTAGTTGAGAGGAAAAACATAACAGTGAAGGAAATGGTCAGGTCAATGATGAATGAGAAGAACATTGGTCAAACCTACTGGGTAGAAGCAATAAACACAACAGACCATGTTCTTAACAAAGCCCACCTTAGACCACAAAGTGGCAAGACACCTTATGAACTGTTGTATGGGAGACCTGCTTCAATTAAACATTTCAAAGTCTTTGGGAGTAAATGTTACATAAAGAATATTGATGAGAACCTTGGCAAATGTGATGACAGGGATGATGAAGGCATCTTCTTAGGGTATGCTACAAACAATAAAGGATACATATTCTATAATAAGAGGCTGCATAAAATGGTTGACTGTATTGACGTAAAAGTTGATGAGGGAATCCCAACAAGAGAAGTGTACAGTAATGAGTCTTCTATAGAAGACACAACTAAAGCTGAAGATGAACAAGTCCAAGAATCAGAAAATGAAGACTCTGAATCAGATGAAGACACGGATACTCAAACAGACTCAAATCAGTACACAACTTCAAATTCCTCCTCCAGAATCACTCAAAAGAATCATCCTGCAAGTCAGATAATTGGTGAAAAAGACAAAGGTGTACAAACTAGGAGAAATCTAATCAAAAACACCGAATAATCACATATAGCTTTCATATCCATGCTGGAACCCAAGAATTTTAATGAATCTAGCAAAGATGACCATTGGGTTAAATCAATGAATGATGAACTTGATCAGATCGAGAAAAATAATACTTGGGAGATGGTTCATAGACGTGAAGCTAATAATGTCATTGGCTCCAAATGGATCTTTAAGAATAAATTGAATGAGAAGGGACAAGTTGTCAAGAACAAAGCAAGATTGGTCTGTAAAGGGTATTCTTAGATAAAAGGACTAGATTTTGATGAAACATTTTCACCCGTAGCAATATTAGAAGCTATTAGAATGTTTCTTGCCTATGCTTGACATAAAAGGTTTAAAGTCTATCAAATGGACATCAAGTCAACTTTTCTAAATGGAGATTTAAGCGAAGAAGTCTATATGGAAAAACCAGAGGGTTTTGAACTGCCTGATAATCCTAACTTAGTATGCAAGATGAAGAAAACTTTATATGGGTTCAAACAAGACCCTCAATCCTAGTATCACATACTAGATACATATCTCAAAGACAAAGGGTTCAAGAAATGAAAAGTTGACAACAATCTGTATATCAAAACAGAAGATAATGATCTACTCATTGTGTTGGTCTATGTAGATGACATCATCTTCAGATGTAATAAGAATCCATTGGTAAAATGGTTTTCTTCTGCCATGGGGTCTAAGTTTGAAATGTCTATGATAGGTGAAGTGTCACTTTTTCTTGGCTTACAAATTACTCATAGGTCTGAAGGGATGTTCATTTCTCAAGAAAAATATCTAAGAGAAATGTTGAAAAGGTTTCAAATGGAATATTCTAAACCTATGGGCACACCTATGGTAACTGGATACAAATTAAGAAAGGATGATGACTCACCTGATGTTGATCAAAGTTCATATAAGTCAATGATAGGCAGCCTGTTGTACATCACAACATCTTGCCCAGACATAATACATGCTCTTGGAATGGTAGGAAGATATGAGTCTGCACCTAAATAGAGTCATTTGCTAGTTGTCAAAAGGATATTCAGGTATTTGAAAGAAACAATGACTTATGGTCTGTGGTATCCCAGAAATTATAATTTTCAGTTAACTTCTTATTCAGATGCAGATTGGGCAAATTGTGTTGATGAGAGAAAAAACACCAATGGAGGAGCATTCTTCCTGAGTGACTCATTAGTAGCATGGCTTAGTAAAAAGCAAAGTTCCATTTCTTTATCAACTATAGAGGCAAAGTACATTGCTTCTGCTACCTGTTGCACTCAGGTATTATGGATGATTCAGAAACTTACAAACTTGGAGGTAAAATACATAGCACCGATCCCAATTCATTGTGATAACACTAGTGCCATCAGTGTGTCTAAGAATATTGTATTCCACTCCAAGACCAAGCATATTCCCATAAAATACCATTTTCTGAGAGAGCAGGTCACCAATAAGGTTGTTCAGATCCATTACATTCCCACCACAGAAGAAATTTCACACATCTTTACTAAACCCCTAGCTAAGACACCATTTGAATATCTCCGATAGAAGTTGGGTGTCATCCCATCTCACAGCTAAGAGAGTCCATCCTATTAGGGGGATCTTTGTATTGATTAAATATCTGATACCTCCTAAAAATACTACAACAGCTCAGGGGGAGCATGTTTTCTTTGACATTAATGTCAAAGGGAGAGAAAATGAGTGGTATGAACCAGATGCTACAGTTGGAGGTCTAAACAGATTAGCGCAGTCATTCAGGGTTGCCATCAATGCCAAAGGGGGAGATTGTTGGCATGTTTTCAGGCAGATGTGCTTGTCATTGATGGCAATATCAGAGTATGGAGCGATGGTAAAACTAGGACAACATAAGATCACAAGAGATAGTGCAGAGGTGCACGAAGAGTGAAAGAGTGTGCTTGTTTATTTGATGGAAAATAGGCAGGCAAGGAAGGTCAACAGTGCAAGGATAATTGCATGGAAAGATCATAAGCGTAAACTCCATTTCAGAGTTTCGGATACCGGGCATTGGAGGAATCAAGAAAGCAACTCATGAAAATAATGTCGAAACAACGAAATGCGAAACACCAAAATATGTTGATCTGACTCCATTTCGGAGTTTTTGATACCGAGAGATTGAGAAGTCAAGAGTTGAGACTCTTCAACACAGGAGTCCCGGAGTTGTAAAATCTTGAATCCAAAAATCTCGAAAGAGACACATCAACAAGAGTTTTACAGACCAGGAAATAACTCCATTTTGGAGTCCCGGATATCAGGAGTTGAAGTGTTGAAACACTTCACCACAAGAGTGCTGAAATGCTAAAATGACGAAATGTGAAACGCCAAAATCCCGAAAGAAGGAGACAGTTCCAGATACCAGGAGTTGAAGTGTCAAAACACTTCACCACAGGAGTCTCGGTATCGTGAAATGCAAAATGCCAAAATCCTGAAAGCAGGAGACAGTTCCGGATACCGGGAGTTGAAGTGTCAAAACACTTCACCACAGGAGTCTCGAAATTGTAAAATCCAAAACGTCAAAATCCTGAAAGCAGGAGATAGTGGTGGATACCAGAGTTTCGGATACCGGGAGATGGAGGAGTCAAGAGTCGAGACTCCTCATCACAAGAGTCCCGAAGTTGTGAAGTGCGAAAAGCCGAAAAGCTGATCTGACTTCATTTTAGAGTTTTGCAGACTAGGACTTGGAAGTGTCAAGAACATTCACATCAAGAATGCCAAAATCACGATATGTGAAATCACGAAGTGATATGAGCCGATAGATCCAGGAGGAGAATGTGGAAGACCATGTTAGAAAGGATAGGTGGAAGACTATGACACGTGGCACCATCAGACAATAACAATTGTCGAGTTGATTAGGCATTTCAGGCAACTGAAAATCACAATTCTGAGTGACACATTACAACCACTCCAGTCACGACATGTCATCAAGTGACGCAAGACTGACCTCACTCTGAGATTTTTTGCTTCAGGAGTTATAACTCCATCACTCCCCCAAAGTCCCGAAAGATGAAGTCTTGGGGCAGAGGATAGTCATCTGATCACCACGGATCAAGGACCATTGATCTGGACATCGAAGCGCTTGTGTGATTGGAGAGGGGTCATATTTCGGTGGTCACATCGTTGAATAATTGTAGAAGAGAACTCGAAGTGACAAGCTCCATTTTGGATTTTCGGGGATCGGGACATGGAGAGTAACAAAATTTTCACCATGGGGATCCCAAAATGCTGAAGTGCGAAATGGTGAAATGAACACAAGATTCAATGAAGTGAATTCAACGGTGTAGATGAATTTGAATAAGATCGAAGGGCTACGATTGCACTTCATAGTGTAACTGCTAGAAACAAATGATGGTTTCTTCCAGAGGATGAGCTCGTCTATGACAAAGAATATGAAGAGTATCAACTGTAAAAGAAGCTGAGCTATCTCGAGATAACACCCAGTGATGATGGATGCATGGGGTAAATCGACAAAGAAGCTGAAGAGTTACCATGATGATCAGGCAGAGCACTGACAATGAGCAAGAGATGCAGAACAGAGAGAGACAACGTGACACACAGAAGATGGGATAGCTCTGGAAGAGTAAAGTGGCAAAAGCACCCCGATGTGGAGGAGATTGCAGGAGTAGAGGATGCAAGAGCAAGAAGCTGATCGCATACACAATGTGCACATAGAGTAGAAGAATGTTAAACAAAGAAGAAATTGTTGGGTTCTTAAGTGTGATTAAGGTGTGAAGAAGGAGGTAGAGTGAAGCAGCGAAAATGCATATAAGGGGAATGGTTCATTGAAGGGACATGGTATACAGAGCATAAAAGGAAAAAGAACAGAAAGTGCAATGAGTGTGCAGAAGACATTGATGCAGACAGAGAAACGCAGTGTAGCAGAACAATGATGAGACTGGTAAGCCATTGAAGAACTTTATATCACTATAATAAGTCATAATAACAAATATTTATATTTCAGGGTGGTAGGGAGGTGCTAGGGAGGACTGTTGTCCTCGGAGATTCAAGTGGGTGCTTGAACAAAGGGAGTTATAGCTTCCATCTGGTTGCAGACAGAGAAACCAGGGTGGCAAGGTGGTGCAAGGGAGAACTGTTGTTCTCTGTTATACAGGTTGGTGCCTGTGTGACTGGAAGTTGTTCCTTCCATCCAGTTGGTGCTGGAACACTTAGGGAGTTGGTGCTTCCTTCTAGTGGGTGCTAAAGAAACCAGGGAGTTGGTGCTTCCTTCTAGTTGGTGCTAGAGAATCTAGAGAGTTGGTGCTTTAAGAAAGTAGCAACTTGCATAGCAGAGGTTGTAGCCTCATTATGAGTTGGTGCTCATATGTATGATAATGTAAAGAACACACATATTACTTATCATATAAAGAAGAAGAGGTTTCTACCCTTTATGGGTTTCCTCAGGAAATATCTGTCTCTATGTGTCTCATATGTATGAATGATGTTGAATGGTCTATTGATTACTTCCCTGCATTATTGTGATTGTCATTGAGTGATCTGGAAAGAGTTTAAAATAAGTATTATTGTTTAATCAAGGTTACAACTGATTCACCCCCCCCCTCCCTCTCAGTTGTCCAACAGGGTTTTGGCACCTAGGATTTTTTACCTAGGGTTTTGACACCTAGGCTTTGGTCTAAGTCTGTCTAAGAGTCATGAAATGTATAAATAAAGATCTAGAAGATTTGAGAGGGTTGGTTGTTGGTTTTCATTGTTGTTTTTTATAGCAATAGTGAGAGATAGAAGTGTTTTGTTGTAAGAACATTTTGTATTCTGGATCTTTAGCTGGGTGTGAATATCAACCCTGTAGCTCGGTGCGTAGGGAGCTGGGATAAAGAGGATGAGAGAGAAAGATATGCACCTAAATGAGCAGATAGAACTGTATGTTTTCATATATTATATCAAGAAACAAAGTTATGTGGACATAGCCCTAGGAAGAGGGTGAACCACGTAAATCTTGTTAGTCTTTGTGGTTGATATTGTGTTATTTTCTATCTGTTATACTGTTATTACACTATTGTTTCCATATTAAAGATAGGAGGTATAATCTAACTTCACGAAGCTAAGTGTAATATTGTTAAAGAATCTCTAGGTTACATTGTGTTTTTGTTTTGGAATCACTTTGCATTTCCCCTGGTTGTAGACACCTCTGTCTTGCAACCTCCTATTGCTACTTCGGGTGAGACTTCATCTGCTTCGTAGTTGTTGCCGAAAGAACCGATAGTTAGGGTTTGTTGGTGCATTGTTAGAGTGGACCCTGAATCTGCCCCTATGCCAACACATATATAATTAGCCCTGGACATCATAAAGAAGCCCAATAAATCTGGTAATATTTTCTCTGTTTATGAATCCTTCATGTCTAAATAAGTTTCAATTTTCAGTGCATTTATGTGCATGGCATGCTTATTGTTTTAATATGTGGAAGGATTTGAAGAAGTGAGAGTCGGAACCCCACGACGACCATATGTACCGATCCATCAAATATTTTCATCCAGCAGGCGAAGTTTACAATATCGTTGGCCAAAGACATATGTTCACGGTGAATTTCGAGTCTTTTCTACCACGACAATTTGAGTTTCGATGTGACATATGAGCGCCACATTTGAATTAGATGATATATAATATAATCATGTTAGCCAGAATCTATCTGTACGCACCGACATCTTTTCTTATTACAATTCAATATATGTTCCAAATAAAATAACAATAACTCAATATATCATCTTACTAAAAATAAATTGCAGAACATTGGGGTCATAGAGATCTACATTTTTAAGTTTTGCAGGAAAGCATCGGTGATTTATGTTCACTCTTAAAATAATGCTAAACAAAATAAAATAAATTAAAAAGAAAACAACAGAAAAATTGTTGTGGGATACGAAGAGCAAATGATGTGATAACAGTGCATAACCAACAGAATGAGGTGCATGTGCATTCTGATGTAAAGGTCACCAAGTTGATAGGTTTATTAAACAAAGTGACTACTTTAAAAAGTCATTGGGAAAATTCAATCTCACATGTGGCGACAACTAAAGCCAAATTGATTACTTTTAAATAATAGTGTTTTTATCAAAAGGAGGATCGATAGTGGAGATTTACATCTATCGACTCCGTTATCAAGTAAAGTTGAAATTTGTATTTTATAAGACCATAAATTGAAGTTAATAAAATACGAAACTTTCAAGTTGAAATTTGTATTTTATAAGACCATAAATTGAAGTTAATAAAATAGGAAACTTTCAAAAAATGAGGACAAATTAAAACAAATAAAATGAGTGACTACAAATATAGCACGTGTATTGAGTAGGAATAATTTTTTGTGTTTACTTTTATAGGTTAGGAGATGGTGTAAAATGACCTAGAAACTATATAGGTTTGTTTGGGTGAAAATAAGTTTGTTCCTCATGTGTTTTTTAATATGAAGTTAACATGGTGTGGCTCACTTTTATAAATATTTCAAATTATCACAAAATTGGATTTGTATGGATTTGCATGGTTTAATTTTTAGACACCAAATTCATTATTAAATTTAAATAAAGTATATTTTTTTTATGTTATTTATAATAATAATAATATTGTATAACAAAATATAATTTAAGTAGGTTTAATGGATAAGAACATGTGTTTGCTTCTTGAACATCACAAGCTCGAATACAAAGAAAAGTATGAATAGTTTCATAGCTATGATTTATTGTCCCACAAATATTTGGTTTCTAACTTTGTTGTAACCTTAAATTAGATGATTATTATTATTTACGAAAGAAATTGTTTTTCTATAAGTGATTCTAAATCAATTTTTATTATAAATTAAAATGGAATTATTATAATAGAAGTAAGTTTGTTTTAAGAATATACATGTTGTAAAAGAAAAATTATTAATCATCTACCTTTTATATGTAGAAGATAATGTGTTTTCGCGATGGACCTTTCATTTTGATAAGCAATTTAAAACTGTCAAAGATTTATATATAAATTAAAGAAATTATAATGATCAATAAATTGAATCAAATCACACACTTCATTTTATTTATAATAAGAACAACTCATTTTTATATCCAATTCAAAATTGTCAAACATTCATATATAAATTGCAACACCCCAAGACTGAGCCCGGTTGTAAATGTGAATATGTTTTTTAGGCTAGTGAGCCCATTTATTATAATCCAGAAGGATTATCTGATGATTAGGTAGAAGAGAATAGATGTTAAAGGCTAGTAAGCCTATTTTTGTATATGTAAACACTCATATAATTAATATAATACATTACCACGTGTAGACCAACCATGGTAAAAGAGTATGGGGGACTAAACTCCACTAGGAAGGGAAAGGAAGGGGCTATGCCACTAGGAAAAATGGCTAAGATAGAGGGCTTATCTCTAAGGGAATATTATATTATTATTCCTAAATACTAAGGAGAGGATAAATCTCATATTATCCAGGATAATGATATACAAATGGAGCTGAATGATCTCCTAGAGGGCCATGTGTCAGTCAGGGCGCATACAATTATATGTGGGGAAAATTAGTTCATTGGGGACCATTGTTTTCTCCCCAAACACCCTCCCATTTTTCATGATTCACTAGGCTTCCATCGTTTCACACCGAGACCTCCATCTTTCAACCTCTGCAACCTAGAAGTTGTACGTAGTATATCCCTATCATGGGTAGCGTACCTATACCATTCCTGAGCCAATACAGTACCATACCCGAACTAATAGTGTTCCTTAATTGATCCCTATTGCTTCCTTCATCTGTTCCATACATGTTTTCTATTGCTTCCTTCACCTATTCCATACCCATTTTTTTTTTCTTCCTTCAACTGTTCCATACATGTTTTCTATTGCTTCCCTATCCTAATCCTGTATCTAGTTGACTAGAGAGATGGATTGAAGAAGCATATTTTCAGACCTCTGGAATTGAATATGCGGGTTGTCGGGCCTGTGAGAAACTCTCTCTAGGTGAGAGAATTGCTAGGGAACTGAATTCCTGAAGGAGCCCAAATGCAGTTATAGTTATTTGAGATTTATTGTCCGACTTGTTGTTGAATCCCTCAAAGGGAAGTAGGGCAGCCAAAGGATTATTGAGAAGATAAGGGGCACACTTCCTGGGGTGGGATAGGCATGTGGGGAATGAGAGGTTTTAGTTTGTTAATGAGTTGGCTCCTAGGGATGAAATCCTTTCTGATGACTATGTAACTTCCTATTGTCTCAGCCTAGCTTAGGAATCCCTTTACCCAGGTGGAGTTTACTCCTAGCTCAGGGATGACCCACTGCGGAGAGTGATGAGAAGCATGGTGTAAGGCTGGGAGGATCATGAAAGGTTTGCATTCAATTGGTGGTTTTCTATAAAAATATAAATATTGATTATGTGTTCAATTACATGTTGTGTATTTGTACATGTCGTTATAATTAAGAGTATTGCATGTGTATGGTGTATGTATAGGATTATTATTATTATGCATGAATCTATGCATTATCAGAATGTATCTGTCTGTTTAAAATTTGTATAAATATATACATTAGGAATGAAGAATTGTTATGTGGCATAACTCAATGACCTAAAGTTGGGGATTATACACTATGGTATCAGAGTTTAGTAAGAGTGTTTTATGGAGTAGGTTTCCTCGACCTATGTGGCTGAGGATGTTACATAAACTTAAAGAAAATATAATGACCAATAAATTGAACCAATTCACATACTTCATTTTATTTACAATAATAGAAACTCATTTTGATAAGCAATTCAAAATTTCCAAATATTATATATTAAGTTAAAGAAAACATAGTAACCAATAAATTGAATAAAATCGTATACTTCATTTTATTTATAATAATAGTAACTTCAAAGAAGTAATTTTTTTATTAGTATTTGGAAATTGATTTTTATAAAAATCTAATGGAACAAGAGTGTTGAAAAAATTAATTAATCAAAGGTGGAAATATTACTTTGGTTTTGGGAATTATAAATCTTGGAATTTTGTTTCTCCTAAAAACAAGGTCCTCATTGAATCTCTTGTTACCCCACACAGCAAGAGATTTGGGGTTGTATTAATTAATTGGAGGATAGTGAAGTAAGATTCCCTCCAGGATATAATTTTTTTTTTCACATAAGATATAGGATTTTTATTCATTAAAAAGGGTGCAAAAAATTACACTTAGAAGGACAAAATTTTAAAAAATACGCTTTGACCGCTTAGTACAAAAAAAACAAGTTAAAAGGACAAAATTTTGGTTTATTCAAACTTCCAACAACCATAATCCAATTCTAAATCTATGATTTCTCCATATTTTGATATTGTTGCATATATGAACAGAGTAAATTTAGTAATAGATATCATTAATATACACTACAAAAAAAATGTTTAAGCATTAAGATATAGATCGTAGAATATATTTGTATTTACTATGTCATCAACGTCAAATTGTTACACTAAAGTGTTAAGATCTAGAAACTAAGACACCTCTAGAGAAGAGAATCCTCCATTTTCCCACGAGAGGGAGTATTCCCTTGTTTCGCTTCCTATTCTAGGAACTTCAAATTGAGAGATTCAACTTGATTTTTGTTAGTGTCCTATAATTTTCTCAAGGTTCAGAGTCTAAATCAAGTATTTGACATATATTAGGATATTGAAAAAAATGGTGTTTGAAAGATTAATGAAGTGATCCTAGGGATTCTCATCATAAAATCAAGTGTCAAACTATCAATCACTGACCTTCAACCATAAATCAAAGCCAAACAATACAAGAAAATGTCAAAAGGAAACTCATTATGGAAGTTCTCTAAAGAAGTTCGATGTGGAAGTTCTGGAAATGATTGTTTTTGCAGTCAACTTCAAACTGAGTTTCTAAGAACATGGAAATGAATCTTTTAAAACTAAAAGAATGTTTTGAACAGAATGAGATGATTCACAAAACTTTCTCTATTTCTTCACAGGTGTCATGGTTTGGAATATTCGATTGGATCTTTACAACCTATTTTTCAGATTTAAACATTTAATGATTTCGTGTTTTAGTCATTATACTTGGGTGCAGATCCTGAGAGGTTGGAAAGGACTATTTTAAAACTGAAAGAACTTTTTTCAATCATGCGCCCATTCGCAAAAAACTCTCTCAGTTTCCTCGAAGGTTTCATGGTTTGGAAGATTCGAATGGACCTTTACAACCTGTTTTTTAGATTTAAACATTTAATGATTTCCTTTTTTAGTCATTATCTTTTGTCATGGATCTCGTGACTCTGGAGAGAAATTGTCAAAAAATGAAAGAGGTTTTTGTCCAAAACAGGTTATTATACAAAAATATCTCTCTGTTTTGTAATATATATAATGAGTCAAGAGATATGATGTTATCTTTGACCCCTATTTTCCAAAAAAATGATTCTTATTTCGTAGTGGACAATTCTGAATGTGTTTCTATAATTTTGTAACCAAATACAACTTTGGGAAGGAGTTGACCTCAAAATCCCTAGCTTGGGGAAGAGTATTTTCTATATGTATTTTTAATTTTGATTGACTACGAGAGTGGGCAGAAGCATAGAGGAACATTTTGGGCATATTGTAATTTGCTAGTTTTTAATGGAATATCACTGCAAAAGTACAATGTTATTCATACCAGAGATTCTTGTGGTGGTGATCTAAAGAATTTTTTTCCCTCTGATGCATGTATTACTGAGTTTTTTTCTCACTTGATATGAAACCTTTATATGCTTAAATTGGAAAGCTAATGGTATGGAATTCATCTAATATTGATGAATTCATCTAATAAATTTGAGTATTTTTATCTCTTCTTAACTCAATCAGAATTCATCCCAGTTGGTGCTTTGTGGTTAATTGTTTTATATTTCTTGCATCATACAACAACAATATTTAACTTGAAATATTATCACATATATGGCTTCTTCTTCCTTGATAGTTCTACCACCAGTTACTAATAGTTCCATTTTCTTCAATGTTGACCCCATTCCCCAACACATTCATTTTCCTTCTTGCCAACAAAAATTATAAAATATCTTCATCTAATCAAATACCTAGCCATTGATCCTTAAGAAAAAACTTTTCTTCCAGAGACCAAGTGACAAGAGAGATCTCTTTCTGAACTGAAAAGGCTAGTTTCAATTCTAAAGTGGTTTTGTGGTTACCTTTGTCATTTTCTTCCTCAGCCAAGAAATTTACATAGTACTAGAATTTTGGCGTCATTGTTGAGGAGTGAATGTGAAATCTTCCCTGGGATAAAACAACAAAGATAATATTTGACTTTTGATGGTGAACAAAGGTCAAACACAAAGAAGGATCTACCGTTCACTTGGCAACTCCAATCATGCTTCAATCATATTCAAAGACTCCACTAGGGGACAAGATCCATTGACAGAGAATTGGAAGGACATGATTGGAAAACCAGGTATCAAAGATTTAGTTTTTTCCTAGAGATCTTATTACTTTTATCATTTACCTCTTGTCCTTTCCTGAACATGTTAAAATAATTTGTCTTCACATAATAAATCCTAATGATGACCAAAAATATACATTTGTATATCCTTCTTCTAAAGTTGTAAATATATCTCATGTTCCTTGCATAACTGATCCCAACGAAGAGATTGCATTAGAATTATATGATGTACATGATCAATGTGATAAGCCTCAAGATACCCAAACAAATATGATATCTCTTATTATTAAGCCTCAACCTTCCAAGATCAAAGAGAGATACAAACCACTTTAGTTACCTCATATATTACATTATTTTCCTCCAAAGCACTATAAACACCTACCTCTATTTGATGGAGAACCTAATAACCCTACAACTAAGAAACATATCCATTCTTTTGAGCATTTTGCATATTTCTTTGAAATTGACCATGATGGTGTTTGTATGAGGGTCTTTGCTCAATCATTGCAAGGATATTCTAAATAGTGGTTTAGACACTTACATCCCAAGATCAACAACTCATGGGAAGAATTGAAGGATGCTTTTCTAAACTTCTAGGGTTAGAGGAAGTCCTTGGATCAATACCTTTCTGATTTTAGTGCCATAAAAATAAAGAGAAATGAAACATCATTTATGTTCAATAGGATGTTTTATAATTTGTACTATAGGATGTGTAATATCCCCAAAAATAATTAATTATTAAAGTCTAAGTATACTTGGGAATAAATTTTCTTTTTTGGCAAATTTGAATTTGGAAATTATTTGCCATTTAAGGCAAATCCGAATTTGGAATTTGATTATTCTAATTAATTATGTATGACTGTTGGGAAATGATTTGACTTGCCCAACTAACTTATTTGATTGTGACACATGTAAAAAACAAACTATTTTATAAATTAAATGTTGGGGGAAAAATGGAACAACTGGTTTAAAAACAATTGACGATGACTCCATGAGTGGGGAACATATTTGAGTTGCCTTAGGGATGAATTTTACAAGTGGAAAATGAAGGATTTTACCACTAGCAACCCCTAAAAATATGGGATTTGTAAAGCTGTGAATTTACCAAGGACGGAAGGAATACCAAGGCACAATATGCATATAAATACAACATATGGAGGAGGAAGGACATTTCTTAGTATGTTGGGAAAAGGAAACTACTTGTTGTTATGAAAATTGTTTAGTGTGAGGCAAGGAAATTTTTTATCTGTGGAAAAGAACTGTAGAGGAGGAGGATAATTTCAATTCTCCCTTATGGACTCATGGTCGAGCTAGGGGGGAACAGAGTAGGTAAACTTGGTTGTTTTGTTCTATGGTTGGGTGGAACGTGGTTGTTCCGTTTGAGTCCCAGCATCATATTCAGATATGAACCTTTACTTGTTTTCTGGTTAATATTCTGTTGATTATTAGATGTCAGGAATGACATGGTTTATATGATTATTTTTTATACATATATAGATAGATATACAAATATATACATATGTGTGATCATGCATAAGGAAATGAGAGCACTATTGTAGGTTCCTGATAATCATTAAGTAGGGTTATGTTTTTACATAAATAATTGTGTACACTGGTATATATATATGTATTTGAGATTAAAATAAATAGGACTAATAATGTGTTCATAGTAACCATTGAATTGGATATAGATACATATATGCATAATTACTATTTTAGAATTTCGTACAAGTTTCATAAGAAATAGATGGAACAAAGAATGGTCCTTCTCTAAAAAATTTACACATTCTTTATGTTTATAATCCACTAATAAACAGTGATTGAATAGTCTACAAATACATGCTACAATAGTTGTTACAATAATAGAATCTTGTTAAACATGGTTTCAACAACTTGTATATTCAAATGAAAGTAAATTACAAACAACGTGTATAACCATGAAACCATCATTCAAAATTTATTGTTGATTAAGGTTGGTTGTCATTGATGTCAACCCTTGAAGAAAGCCCTGTAGCACAAAAGTTGAGGTAATGGACCCAATATTATTTAATGTAAATATGACTCATTATTGTTTTGTCATGGTTGATAAGAAATAAATATGGATGAACTCGAAAGTGGTCCCCTTATGGTGAAGGCCCTCATGGGAAGATGCTTTGTGGAGTAAGAGAACCCATGCTTAATTGTGGAATAATAAAATGAAGGAAAGTGGATTTGTCAGGGAAAATATGCTATATGGATAGTGCTTGTCATGTCATTTCCGGTGGTATGTGGAACGTCACATAATTCCTCACGGTTAGAGAGTTATGGCCATGAGAAGTTGTTGACCCCAGATTTGGGTAATGGACCCAATTTTGTTTGATGGATAACGGTATGAGTTATGATGTATTTTCAGATAATACTATTCTATATGGATAGTACATTTCATGCCATTTCTAGTGGTATGTAGAACGTCACATAAATCCTCATGGTTTGAGAGTTATGGACTTACAAAGTTGGAGGACCCTCAAATGTCATCTAGAAGCCCCAAAAGGTCAAAGTAGTCAAAGTGGTTTAAGAGATTTTAAAAGGTAAATAATAAAGTGAAGTGATGAGCGTATTATAATTCAAAGTGAATACAAAATA
>JZKD02S2187456.1:287477-297610 GCA_000966675.3 Picea glauca
ATATATGGGCATGATATATATATATATATATATATAATGATTAAGGGTTTATAGTGTATGCTAAATCAAACAATTATATATATATGCATAGTTGTATATTCTAAGAACTCCATCTGCGGGATTATATATATAGGTAAGTGTTAAGATTTCACTTAATGGTTACAAAACTGAATATGTTAATATTTCTATATATGTGTTGAGACTTTTGGTAAACCAATTATATATATTTATAATAATAAGAATAGTATCCATGTTATGCTATGGATACCTTAGTCACTAAATAGATACAATAAAAAATTGCAGACATTATATTTGATAAAACAAACGTGATTGACATTATATTTGATAAAACAAACGTGATTGAGCAAACTATAAGCTAGTCCATTGACCATAGTTCTTACGCAATGTAACCCTGTGATAGGATGACCTACTTAGACATGATAACTGTCTTAAAAATAGTAGTCTAATATACAAAGAGGTACATGTTTAAGTCCAATAGTGACGACAATAAAGTTATGCTCGAACAAGTATTGCAGAGTCAACGAGTTTTAATGCACCTAACAATTTTTTTTTATTGGTAAATTTTGGGTACATTACATATGGTATAAAAGTTTAAGGTTACAACACTTGGATCTCAAGCCAAGGCCAAATTAGTTTAGTTCATTTTATTTTTGTTAAAAGAAAAAGATAACAAATATGTTTATTGTTACAAAAAAAAAAAAATGGTTTGTTGTGATAATGGCAACACAGAACGAAGAGAAAAATAGACTTGAAGAGAATCCTGATCAAGGACCTCCTAAAGAACCTAGAAAGAACAGGGAAGGAAGTTTATCCATACAAGTTATGTAAACAATAAGTAACCTTATAGTGGAACTACAAATATTCAAATTAGATAATGAAAAGTTGAAAAAGGATCAGGAAGACCAACAAGGAATAGACGAAATGTTGTTGCACAGCTTAGTAATAGAGAATATCCCAAAATACACTGATAAGGAGGAATAAGTCAATAAAAGATCCTCTAAAAATTATGGTCATGCAACAGAAAATAAAAAAAATTCTTTCGAAGGCACACTAGTGGCAGGAAATAAGGAAGGCACATGCAGAAAAATAAAACAGGTGGATCACCTGGAAGGTGAATTCAAGATGATCAAACCATCCACCTTTGACGTATAATCAAGGATGGGTGAAGATTCAGAAGCATGGTTATTGGATATAAAGAAATATTTCTAGATTTATAATTACTCTAGTAAAATGAAAGTTAGAATGGTCATTTATAACCTGAAGGGAAAGGCAAGTATCTGCTGGCAAGACTTGAAATTAGCCAAGGGATAAAAAGAGAAACATATGGAATGGTCATATTTCAATAAATACTTCAAGAAACAATATTTATTGAAAATCTATTATGAAAGAAATACTTATGAATTTTATGAGATAAGGCTTGAACAAATGACCATGGATGATATGATAAATAAATTTTCTGAATTATTGATATTTGTGCCATACATCAAGGAAGACAAAGTAAGGATATAATGATTCTTAAGTTGTCTACCACAATCATACAAGGACATGATTGAATTCGACAATAAGAAAAATTTAAGTGAGGTATTTAGAAATCCCCAAATGTGCCATGATCAATACAAATAGAGGTATGAAATTCCCAAGGCATAGAAGGACAAGAAACAAGACATAATGAATCAGCGGAAGAAATGCCTCCAACAAGCCCCTTTCCAGAATATGGCAAAGAATTTCCAAAAGAAATATTTTCATTCCAACAACCAGAATGCCCAAGGGGGAGGTATACCAATTAATCTGGGAGTTAACAAAGTTGGGGACAACCCCATGGAACCATTAAAGTGTTGGGAGTGTGGAGAAACTCACTTGAGGAGGAACTTTCCCTCTTTAACTTCTGCAGCAAGGACCACAGTCCATAACCTACAAGAAGCCTCTACAATAGAATATGTGGGTAGAAGCATGCACATAATTAATGCAGTTGTAGATGGAAGACAAGATGATCATCAATCCACTGTCGTGGAAGTTGAAGGTAAAATTCATGATAATCGCATTTCTATTTTAATTGACCCAACAACTAGTCAGATTTATGTTACTCCTGGTTTAGTTGATTAAAAAAGAATCAAGAAAATAAATTATTCTAAGTCCTGGTTAGTACAATTAGCGACAAGGACTAAGAGAAAAGTAGTAGATTTCATTTCTTAATGTGAACTCAATTTAGATGTCCAAAGTACAAAGTTAAATCTGAATGTTTTACCTTTGGGATATTACAATATAATCAATAGGATGGATTGGTTAGAGAAACATAAAGTAATTTTGATCTGTTAGGAAAAGTCACTTATTTAAAGAGACGAAAACAACACGTTAGGAAAATAAAAGGTATCATAAAACCAGCTTCAGTTAGGAATATTTCAGCCACACAGTTTAAGAAATGCATGAATAAATGTTTCCAAATTTATGTTATTCAAGTAATTAATCTATTGGAAAAGAAAGATAAACCCAGTCTAGAAGACTTTACAGTCCTACATGGGTTTAGAGATGTATTTGTGGACAAAATACCAGAACTATCTCCAAGAAGAGAGATAGATTTCTATATCGATCTACTGCATGGATCTGCCCCGATATCTAAGGTACCCTATAAGATGAGTTTACCCAAATTAACAGAGTTGAAAATTCATCTATAAGAACTGTTGGATAAGGAATATATCATACCAGGTGTCTTGCCTTGGGGAGCACTAGTCCTTTTCGTTAAAAATAAATATGGAAATTTAAGATTACGTATTGATTATCGACAATTAAACAAGATGACAATTAAGAATAAGTATCCTCTACCTAGAATTAACGACCTATTTGTCCAAGTGGGAGAAGAAAAGATTTTCTCTAAGTTAGATTTAAGGTCTGGTTATCACCAAGTCATAATAAAGCATGAAGATATAAATAAAAAAAAATTTAGAACGAGATACAGACTCTATGAGTTTGTCGTAATTCTATTTGGTCTTACTAACACACCAACAACCTTTATGTGTTTGATGAATAGTATATTCAGTCAATATTTGGATAAATTTGTATTGGTATTTATCGATGACATTTTAGCTTATTCGAAAACATAAGAAGAACATGAAGAACATATGAAAATAGTATTGCAGACCTTAAGGAAACACAAGTTGTATGCAAAATTCGACAAATGTGACTTCTACCAAAGAAGAATACAGTACCTAGCACATGTGATATCTGAAGAAGGTATTGCAGTCGGCCCATAGAAGATAAGAGCCATTATGGAAGGGCCTATCCCTAAGGATTTATTTTACATCAGATCATTTATGGGAATTACCAATTACTATTGCATATTTATTGAAGGATTCTCTAAGATCCCATATCCAATCACATCTCTACAAAAAAGGGGAATAAGGCTTACTTGGTCATAGAAATGTCAGGATAACTTTAATAAGATAAAAGAACTGTCAACTACAACACCTATTTTAAGGGTAGCAGACCCTGATAAATACTTTACAATTTGTGTGGATGAAAGCAAAGAAGGTTTTGGGATGTGTCTTAACTCAAGAGGGGCACGTTATCTGTTACGAATCACGTAAACTAATAGAAAATGAATGAAACTATGTCACACATGATTTGGAATTAGCATTTGTAATTCATGCACTAAAAATGTGGTGACATTATTTAATGTGGATGAAATTTCTACTGCTAACTGACACCAGTGGAGTGAAATTCTTATTCATTCAACCACATCTCAATACAAAGAAAGTCAGGTGGCTAGTATTCTTGAGTGAATTTGAATTTGAAGTAAGACACATCAAATGAAAAGAAAATAAAGTTATAGATGCCCTAATTTGAAGGACTAACAGTCTGTTTGAGATAAGTATTAGCAAAGAAGAAAATGACTTCGAACAATGAATAAAATATGCAAACTATAATGATGAAAAATACATCAAAAGAATAGCAAATTTACAAGGAAATGCAGAAAAAATGGACAAAAGAGATATGAGTTTGGATAAAAATGGACTAATAAGATTCAAAAACACATTGTACATACCTGATGTTGTTGATTTGAAGTCAACAATTTTGGATGAATTGCACAAAAATCCATATTCTCGCCATCCAATATACCAGAAAATGGTAACAACTTTAAGAAAATTGTTTTATTGGCCTAACATGAAAAGTGAAATAGCTAAATACTTATCTAAATGCCTAGATTTCCAAAATGTAATGGTTGAACACGAGCATCCATCCAGCTTGCTACAACCTCTACCTATACCAGAGTGGAAGTGGAAGATTATCTCGTTGGACTTCATCACAGGTTTGCCTAAAACTCAAAAGAAAAATGACTCGATTATGGTAGTGATTGATAAACTTAGCAAGTCTTCACATTTTATACCTATGAAATCTACTTATAAAGAAATTAATATCACTGAAATATTTATGAAGGAAATATTTAGATTGCATGGAATTCCTAAAATGGTGATTTCGGATAGAGATGTCAAATTTACGTCAATGTTTTGGAAGGAATTCTTTGCAAGGTAACCTAAATTTTAGTGCAAGCTAACATCCACAAACGGATGGGAAAATTGAACGAACGAGTCATATTGTGGAATACATGTTACGAATGTAAGTAAGAATGAAACCAACTAATTGGGAGAAATACCTACACTTAGTGTAATTTGTGTACAATAATGGCTACCAGACGTCAGCTAAGATGAGCAATTTTGAAGCATTGTACGAAAGAAAATGTACAACTCCGATTAGCCGAGATAATCTAGTTAACAAAATTATGATGGGACTAGAAATTCTCCAGAAAAATGGAGAAAATGGTAAGAAAGGTACAACAAAATTTAAAAGAGGCACAAGAAAGACATAAAAGATACACAGATTTAAAAATGAGACACCAATAATTTCAATTTGGGGACCATGTATACTTAAAATTCAAAGCAAGGAAAAGCTCGCTAAAGCTAGGAAATTGTTCAAATTTGTCATGTAGGTTTTTTGGCCCCTTCGAGATCTTACCTTGAATTGGACCCGTGGCATATCAACTTGCACTTCTTGCAAATTTAAAAGTTTAGAATGTTTTTCATGTTTCTTTGTTGAAAAAGTTTATTCATGATCCTACTCACATCATTGATTGGAACATGGTGTAGATGAAACTAGAAGGCGAGTTCCAAGTGGAACCTCTGCACATTCTGGACAGGAAAGAAACAGTACTATAGAACAGAGCCATCGCCCAGGTAAAAGTACAATGGAAGCACTTTAGTCCCAAGGAGGCCACTTGGGAATTGGAGGAAGATTTGTAGAAATCTTATCCAACCCTATTTCGAGAAAGAAATGAACATTGAGGATGGTTTTGTAGTTAAGGGGGAGAGGATGTAATATCCCCAAAAATAATTAATTATTAAAGTCTAAGTATACTTTCGAATAAATTTCCATTTTTGGCAAATTCAAATTTTGAAATTATTTTCCATTTATGGTAAATCCGAATTTGGAATTTGATTATTTTAATTAATTATTTATGACAATTGGGAAAGCATTTGACTTTCCCAACTAACCTCTTTGATTGTGACACATGTAAAACACAAACTATTTTATAAATTAAATGTTGGGGGACAAATGGAACAACCAAGTTAGAAACAATTGACCATGACTCCATGAGTGGGGAACATATTTGAGTTGCCTCAGGGATGAATTTTACAAGTGGAAAATGAGGAATTTCTCCACTAGAATCCCCTAAAAATCATGGATTTGTAAAGATGAAAATTTCCCAAGGACGAAAGGAAAGACCTAGGCACAAGATGCATATAAATACAAAATATGGAGGATATAGGACACTTCTTAGTAAGTTGGGAAAAGGAAACTACTTGTTGTTATGAACACTATTTAGTGTGAGGCAAGGAAATTTAAGATATGTGGAAAATAACTGTAGCATAGGAGGATCATTTCAATTCTCCCTTATGGGCTCATGGTCAGGCTAGGGGGTGAACGGAGCAAGTAAAATTGGTTGTTATGTTCTATGGTTGGGTGGAATGTGGCTATTCCACTTGTGTCCTAGCATTAGATTCAGATATGCACCTTTACTTGTTTTCTGGTTAATATTTTTTTCATTATTAGATGTCAGGAATGAGATGGTTTATGTGATGATTGTTTATACATATATAGATAGTTTTACATATATATACATATGTGTGATCATGCATAAGGAAACAAGAGCACTATTGTAGGTTCTTGATAATCATTAAGTAGGGTTATGTTTGTACATAAATAATTGTTTATATATATATATATATATATATATATATATATATATATATATATATATTCAAGCTTAAAATAAATAGGATTGAAACTGTGTTCATAATAACCGTTGAATTGGATATAGATATATATATGCAGAATAACTATTTCAGAATTTCATACAAGTTTCATAAGAAATAGATGAACGAATAACAATCATTCACTATAAAATTTACACAATATTTATCTTTATAGTCCACATATAAAAAATCATTCAATAGTTTACAAATACATGCTACCGTAGTTGTTAAAATAATTGAATCTTGTTCGACATGGTTTCAACAACCTATATATTTAATTGAAAGTAAATTACAAACAACTTGTATAACCATGAAACCATGGTTCAAAATTTATTACAATGGAGTGCCCTAGGGTAAATACCTCTTTACCACTAGTAGACAAAATATAAGAAGTTGTGTCTAAGCGCCAAGATAAGAACTCAAATACCTTTTCTAGTAAGAAGACTCCCATTGATCTATTCCCTAGAACTGTATAAACCTCCAGAGATAAAGGGTAGGGCTTAGTAAACTATACTATCCTTTTAATAGGAAATTACTTATAAATACTAAGATAAAATAATTACTTATCTTGAGCTTTACGAAAGACAAAATCTCCATTGGAACTTGTGCAAAGACCGTCCACGACCAAAGGGGAAAGTGGATCCATAATCTTGTTGATGGGTACCCTCACATAAACAAATCAGGGCCCCATCATTAATTGATGAATCTAAGTACAATGTTTTTATAAGTACAAAATACAAGCTAATATTTATAACAACAATAATTTAAGATACAAGGCATAAATCATACATGAAAAAATAGAATATACAAGTTATAAATCACACAGGAATAAAGAAAATATACAAGTTATGAATCATAAAAATGATAAAGAAACAATACGAGTTATAAGTTACACAGTGTGAAATAAATAAAATAGATCACAGTTGCACAACCTCGAGAGGTTAAAGCAATGCCTTTTCTTACCCAGATTTTATATACAATTTACACAGAGTTAGAATAATTCACATAGTGCATAGTCACAGATCACACAAAGGGTAAACGATGCTTTTTATTTATACACAGAGCATAGGTTTATGATTTTTACAATGTTGTGTAAGTACATGAAACACAAAGGATTTAAGACGAAAGTTTCACGGGCTTAGTTATGAATTTCACATGTGGGTAAGTAACCCTTTTTTCATACAAAAAGAATAACATTACAAGTATGCACATAGTAAAATCAAGGGAAACAATTTACAATTCAAAGGCATTAAGATAGAGTATGAGAAAGGTTCTACCTTACTACTCTATGTAAACTGAAGTAATTCATATTTAACTATTTAAACACAGAGGGAATTTACGAATGGAGGTTCGGGATTGCGGTTTATATATAGAATTATTCCATATAAAATTACCAGAGGAATTGATGGATAGAAGGTCGATGTTACAGTATATTTGTGTATCAATCCTTGCTTATTAAAAACATAGAAGGTGAAATTATGAACCAGAAGGGGAAAATCTCCCAACTCCTTTTATTTTACCAATACTGAAATAAGTTACAAGAAGAGGAATTTCCATTTCCCTCTATCTATCGTTCCATGGAGCTCAGAGGTTAAATAATAAAACATAAGATTTACTTTTACTTTACAGACATAGTGTGAGTTACGAGACAACCGCAGAAGGATTGATTGCCCTACCTTTAACGAATATACACAGTAAATAAAATTACACTAACCGAATTTACGAATCTCCTCGGGTCTATCTGGTGTATATATATATATATATATATATATATATATATTCGTGTAGCTTTACAAATACACCCAGAATGCTAAAACAATTTCTAGGGCATAGTTAAAAGTTTCCAGGGTTAACTCTCTATCACAACACATAGATTTCATGATTCCCCACAGTTAATAAACAATATTACATTCTTAAGTGATAACTGTTAACAATTTCACAGAGTAAGTCAAGTAAAAACAAAAAGGGACACTGAAGATTTGAGCCATGGTGGAAACTGGGAGAAATATCCATGAAGGCGAGATACCAAGCATTGCTAACCCCAACAGTTCTAAAACTAGTTTTATCCATGAGAGTTACAAGAAAATGAAGAAAGAAGTTCGAGTATTACCTTGCGTAGAGAGAAACCCAACCAGGTTTCGTTTCCATATTCGTTTACAAGGGACACGATTTTATTCTCCAAGTTGTTGTCCTTACAAAAGAATTGAGCCACAAGGTTATGTGCAGAGACTGAAGCATACAGGGTATCAGCAGAAACCAAAATGCACACATAGAAGAGGAGGGGTTTTGTGAATCCAAAGGTAATAATGAATGGAATAACCTTGAGCACATTGAAAAAAGAGGAGTATTGTGTGAAAGGAACTCACAGTACTGTATCCATGTGAATAAATGGATATGGAAAGCACACATTGGGTGTAGTTGCCTAAAAGTCCAGCATGAGACAAACTTATCTTAAATGTCATATCCAGTGGTAAATGCATTACAAACTGATATGACCCTGCCATTAACATGGCTTCCAAACATATTCAATGTTGGGATATGATATGAGTCGGGTAGGGTTAACACTGTTATGTATAGGTTTAGATGTGGCACCACTGCACAACTAGATTTGTTATGGTGTATGATATGTCAATGTATGTGTTGTCATAACCACCGTATAACAGTCCCTTTGTAACAATAACACATGTGCGCATAACAACTAGTTAATATGTTAGGATATGAGCTATAATGTGGTGGAATGTCTTGTTACAACAATACAATTTGTGGAATAGTGCAAATGTATAATAGTTCATATAACCTATGATATATATATATATATATATGGGCATGATATTTATATAACGAGTAAGGGTTTATAGTGTATGATAAATCAAACAATTATATATATATCCATAGTGGTATATACTAAGAACTCCATGTGTGGGATTATATATATAGTTAAGTGTTAAGAATTCACTAAATGGTTACAAAACTGAATATGCTAAGATTTCTATATATGTGTTGAGACTTTTGGTAAACCACTTATATAGACTTATAATAATAAGAATAGTATCCATGTTATGATATGGATACCATAGTCTCTAAATAGATACAGTAAGAAATTTCATGCATTATATTTGATAAAACAAATGGGATTGAGAAGACTATAAGCTAGTCTATTGACCATAGTTCTTATGCACTGTAACCCTGTGATAGGATGAACTACTTAGACATGATAGCTATCTCGATCACAATCATATAAATTACAAAGAGGTGCATGTTTAAGTCCAATAGCAATGACAATAAAGTTATGCTCAAACAATTATTGCATAGTCAATCAGTTTTAATGCACCTAAGGGTAAAATCATGAAGCTGGGTAACACTTTTGCTTGTTTTATGACAAAAAAAACTGTATTTTCACAAGTTCTTCAACTTTTGGCATACAAAAGTATTTTTTTTATTTAGAATTTCACTTTACARTAAAAACAAAACTTGTAAATAATTTTGTTATCTTTCCAATGACTATTTTTTAATTTTTTTTTATCAAGATTTGATATGTCAATTTGACAATTGTTTAACAGTATGTTCGTTAAATATGAAATGAATGATAATGTATTATTGTTTTCCACAACAATGTATCTGTTATTAAAATTATGTTTTTAAGAAATGAAATATACAACAACAATCTACAGAGACTCTATTTTATTATGACGATAATTTTGAATCTAATGGATGAATATTATAATTTCTAGAATTATTTTAAGTTGACCAAGTTGAAAACGTTGCATATTTTAAACACGTGTTTTTCTACAACATGTATCTATCTTA
>JZKD02S2187456.1:320838-339504 GCA_000966675.3 Picea glauca
GTCAATCACATCATAATCAACATCATAGGTCTAACATAAAAAGGGTCCAGATCACTTGCGAGCAAGTGTCCTCAAAGAATAAGTGGTCTCAGTGCGCCAGAGCGGGATGTTACACCCTCATGCATAATATTGTAATACATCAATTTTTCCTGTATTTGATTACTATTCTCTATGAATTTAACAACTGATAGTTATAAGATTTGTTGGTGAGCCTACATGTATATGATATCCTCTTCATGTTCTTTATTGACCTTTTCAGCACTAGTTTTGAAACTTTACAGGATGTTCTCATCAATTCTTACTTGTTGGATTATTTCCTCCATCTCTTTGATCCTTGCTTCTCTCAACTTATTTTGTTGGCACAGTCTCCAAATGTTGTCCTCACTAGGACTCATCAATACAAAGATGGGAATAGTTTTTTCTATCATATTTTCCATTACATCTCTGGTTACGGGAACATGTGTGACAACCAAGAAGGGAATATGTTCAGTTGCTAGCACTTTTTTCACCTATTCTTACACTATTCTATTTGTCTTACTATAATAGGTGAATATTTTTAAGTCAAATAATTTACTTTGTTGGAAATGTGTCCAAAGTCCCATTCCCAAACCAATTCCTGATATATTTGTTCCTTTTCCTATGGTTGACACTTTTGAGATATTGATCTCCAATGGGTGGTTGTCACCCCCTTTGTCTTTTGCATCCTTATGTTGTATTTATGATTTAGATGCTTTCTCATATGTCTCTTTGGCTTCCTTTTCCACTTTTTCTGTTGCTTCCCTCTCTACTTCTTCTCTGGTTGCTTCTTCTTTTCATTTTATCTCTCGTTTTTTTGTTTCTTTTGGTTCTTCCTTGGATTTCATTTTGGCCTTGTATACCTCAATCATCTTCTTCTTATTTGTTGTGTCACTCTTCCTTTTGTGGAACTTTTATTTATCCATTCTCTTCTTGTCAGCCGATACTTCTTCTATCTCCTTTACTAACCCTAAATGTAATGAGGTCAGAGTGTCTT
Organism: Picea glauca; assembly: GCA_000966675.3. Classification (NCBI taxonomy): domain Eukaryota; kingdom Viridiplantae; phylum Streptophyta; class Pinopsida; order Pinales; family Pinaceae; genus Picea; species Picea glauca. Next base: position 321,851 of record JZKD02S2187456.1, read on the forward strand.
GAGGGTATACCATATTTATTGAAGTGGTCTCTCACAATATTCTTGAGATCATGTCTTCTATACCATTCTTCTCCAAAGTGAAAATATAGAAGGGTGTTTACCTCTACTTGGGATTTCTTAGTGTTTTTGAAGAAATAATTCTTGAAATATAGCAGTAGTGGTGGAAATATTTCTTTTTTCAGTCGATATAACATCCCTCCAAACTCGTGTATGAAGGTATGGTATGAAACCTCTTGGAGCACAATATTATGAGGAACAAACCAAGGGATAAAATGAGGAGGATTGATTACACCATACACTCTTATGTATGTGTCATGATCCATGATATACCAGTCTCCCATTCTCCTTATGACATCTAAATCCTTGTCAGTCATGCAAGGAGGAGTGGTGCATAATATAAATTCATATAATGGAGCCAAACAATGCTCACATATCTTCTGTTTTTTTGTATGGTACTTGTGCTCCCAAAGAACATTGTAGTACACATGGATGGTCAAGTCAGATGGTTTCCATTTCCACCCCATCCTAGGGTATTTATAAGTAGTGAAAATAATGTTGAAGAGGTATGAGGACATGTGAAAGCTTGGAAATGTTCCAGGATGGGATAATTTGACCGTAGAGATAGAAATTGTTATGTTTTCAGATAGGATATCATCCCGATTGAATGACATCCATTCATCCCTACAATAGTATATCGGGGGAATATACGATAAAGAGAACCATAATTCATTTGGCTCCCCATATAATTGGCACAACATGGCTACTAGATACTGATATGGCCTTTTCAAGGAACTTGTGGGGTAGACTCCTTTGGGTTTGTATTTGAAATGTTTTTTGTCCCTGTACCATTTGGGAAACATATATTTAAGAGTCCATTCAAACTCACTAAGGATATTTCTATCCAACTTCTTACTTCTATTTTTGATGTGGTAGAAATTTTCGAAATATCCAAGCTTGAAATAGGCTATGGGATCATTTATGGAGTTGCATATGTATCTATCCTTCATTTCTATACTATTTAGGATCCATGTTATGGTGTCTGCACATGTGAACACAACTGGGTGAGATGATACTCTAAAAATGATCGACTTCCTAATGTTTTTAACAGTTTGAGTTCATATGGTTTGTGAAATTCCCCAAAAATAAAATATTTTTTTATTTCTGTGTGCTAGAAATTTATTTCCGTTTTTGGTGAATTCGAATCTAGAATTTTTTTTCCATTTATGCAAATTCTAAATTTTGAATTTAACAATTGTATTTAATTATTATGACTATTGGGTAGAGATCTGTTTGGACTCAACTAACTATTTGACTATGACACTTGTATCACAACATAATATTTATATTAACTGCAGGAGGACAAATGGAACAACCATGTTAAAAATCAACTGACCATGACTCCATGAGTGGGGAACAAGTTGGAACTATCTCTGGGATGATTATTACAAGTAGAAAATCATAGATTTGGCCATTGGCAGCCCCTGAGAATCAGGGATTAAGAAAGTTGCGAAAATCCCCAAAGGAGGGAAAAAAGACCTGGGAAAAATTGATAAATAGCATATGTGAGGAGGTAGGACACTGCCAAGTATGTTGGGGGAAAATATTTTTGAGCTCTCTTACTATTATGAACACTATGGATTGAGTGTGAGGTGAGAGGAGCCTGCTAAAACAGATTTTCCTTGTTGTTATGAGCACTGTTGAGTAAGTGTGAGGCAAGAGGATAACTGTTGGAATTGAAGGACATTGTTGAGGAGTTTTCAAAGTTCACCCTCATGGATTCATGGTTAGACTAGGGGGTGAATCGGGCAAGTGACTTTGGCTGCCCTGAGGAATGTGGTTGTTCCCTTTGTCTTCCCGCGAAATTGGATTAAGATATGTTGATCTACTCCTCTCTATTTTTGAATGGCTATGTTTGATTGATGTCATATATCTGTTGAGTGATTATATCTAATTGTAGTAATGTAAACTATTTGAATGATCATATCTATTAGTTGTGAGGAATATATGTGAATGAAATCTATATTTATATATATATTCGTAATACGTCTGCCGGAATGTTCACATCTGACTGTTGAAATATATATATTTGTTTCGGAAGATAAAATATTCTTGTGGATATAATCCATCTGTTGTCGTGAAGTTTGAAATTAGACATCCCAACCCTGAAATTGTTCCTCATGTAAGTAAAATGCTAGGCGGAAGCACCTATAATTCTGTTATATATGTAAATAGGAAAAGGGGGAGATTCACATCAGTGGGGCAAATCATTTCTATAGTCAAAGACCCAGAAAGCCAAATATAGATCCCACGAAACACCGGTATTTAATCACCAAAATCTTATGGAAGTGAAATTTCATTTATGATGCACAGATCTAGTACTATTGGTGTCTAATACATTGATTAAAGGAGACTCTAATTGATTATAATAGAAATTACCTTATACCAAAAAATAACTGTTGTCCTATTGTACCCTTTTATAGATTATATATGCATATAACTCTTAAGTTTAGATTTTTCGGAATTCTATTAGGTAACAGATATTGAATCCTTATACACCTATTGTTTGACAGGATGAAAGTAATAATACCTGTACAAGGAAAAAATCTTACAATTATGAAAATAATGTGAATTTCTACTTTCGGGACTTGTTGGTTACATTTATGCGAAGTTCCCTTTCTTTTCCAAACCTCGAAACACCGAATCCTGAAATACCGAAGAGTTGGTTCCACATCCTTTCACCTTCCGGCATTCGGGAGTTGTTGTGTGTTGTTGTCTAGCATTTGAAACCCTAAAACCCCGAATGCCAAAATCCTGAAGCGTTGGTTCCACATCCTTTCACCTTTTAGCATTCGAAAGTTGTTGTGTGGTGTTGTTTGGCATTTGAAACCCCGAAATTCCAAAGCATTGGTTCCACATCCTTTCACCTTTCAGCATTCAGGAGTTGTTGTGTGTTGTTGTCTGGTATTTGAAACCCTGAAACCCCAAATCTCAAAATCTCAAAGCGTTGGTTCCACATCCTTTGACCTTTCGGCATTCAGGAGTTCTTGTGTGTTGTTGTTTGGCATTTGAAACCCTGAATCCCAAAATGCCGAAGCGTTGGTTCCATATCCTTTCACATTTTGGCATTCGGGAGTTGTTGGGTGTTGTTGTTTGGTATTTGAAACACCAAATCCCAGAATCGCGATGTGTTGGTCCCACATCCTTCCACTTTTCACATTTTTTGAAGCCTTTGTGTGTTTTTGTTTGGAATTTGAAACACTAAAACCCTGAACCCCTTAATCCCGAAATGTTAGTCCCACGTTCCCTTTTGGCGATTTCAGGAATTGTTTTTGTTTGATGTTTTGGATTTTGAAGTCGCGGGATTCCGAACCCCAAAATCCCAAAGTTCTAGGCATTCTTTTTTCATTTTGGAAGTTTGTGTAATTGTTGATGTTTGGGCGCTGGAACTCATGAAGTCCTGAACCTCGAAACCCAGAAATGCGGGTCTCACCTTTTGCTTTCGCATTTCAGAAGTTTGTATATGTTGAATTTTGGGGCACTTGAACTCATGAAGTTTTGAACCCTCAAACCCCGAAGCGCTAGTCCAACCTTCCCTTTGTTTCGCATTTTGGAGGTTTGTATCTGTTGATGTTTGGCTTCTGTACTCGTGGAATCCCGAACTCCGAAATCCTGAAATGTTGGTCACTTTTCGTGATTTTGAGAATTGTTGTGTGTTGATGTTAGCTGTTGTATTCATGAAATCATGAACTCTGAAATCCCAAAATGCTGGTCACTTTTCATGATTTTGGGAACTGTTGTGCGTTGATGTTGGCTGTTGTACTCGTGAAATCCCAAACTCTGAAATCTTGACATGCTGGTCACTTTTCGTGATTTCGGGAGTTGTTCTGTGGTGATTGGAGAATATTCATCCCAATTAGAGGTATGGAAGTAACATACCTGTTTACAAGTAGCTTGTATGGTTAAAGCTGTGTCGATGTTATAGACATCATCACATAAGAAAATATTGGTAATTTTTACAAAAACTTTAAATAACATTGAGGGGAGGAGTATACACTTATTGTATCGTAGAGTCGGAAGTTTTTAACTTGCATAGTAAATACAATCAGCAACCGTAAGGTCTCTAACCAAATTTCAGACTCAAGCTATATAACATAAGACTTAATTTATTGAATCTTGAAACTATGGAAGGATAATTGTAGAAACAATTTTTTTTTTTTGTGACAAATTTTGGGGTACATTACATTTGGTATCAGAGAAAAAGTTACAACACTGGAACTGAATAGGGAAACATTAATTACTTAGTATATATTCTGATTTATGAAAAAAAAATAATAAATCTTGTGGATTACAAACATAAAGCTTTTATGTTTTGTGTTGAATAATGTTAGCTCAAGAAGGTGCAGAAATCATGGTGGAAGAGAATTCGCAATAAGGACCTCCTGGAGTTCTAAGACAAAACAGTGATGGAAGCTCACCCACGGAGGTGTTGGAAACAATGAAGAACCTTATTGTTGAACTACAGGTTTACAAGGCTGGCAATGAAAAATTGAAGAAGGCACAGCAGGAATAGTAAGAGATAAATGAAGTCCTGTTGCGTAGTATAGTAACCAAGAAAAGCCCAAAAGATGATAACCATGAGGAAGAGGTCAGCAAAAGGGCCTCCAAGAACTCTGGTGTGAAAACAGAAAAAGGAGACAGTTTGTTTGAAGGGACACCTTCAGTTGAAGACAAAACCATACCAGACAAAAAGAGAAAACAAACAGACCACCTTGAAGGAGAATTTAAAAAGATTAAACCAACTACTTTTGATGGAGAATCCAAGACAAGAGAAGAAGCCGAGGCATGATTGTTGGACATCAAAAAATACTTCAAAATCTACAACTATTCTAGTAACATGAAATCCAGAATGACCATCTACAATGTGAAGGGGAAGGCCAACATTTGGTGGCAAGACCTGAAATTGGCCAAGAGCCTAAAGGAGAAACAGTTGGAATGGTCCAAATTTAAGAAGTATTTTAAGAAAAAATACCTTTCTAAAAGCTATTATGAAAGGAAGATGAAAGAATTTTATGAGTCATGACTCGGACAAATGATGATGGAGGACCTTATAAATAAATTTTTTGAACTACTAAGGTTCGTGCCATACATCCAGGAGGACCAGGTAAAAATTCAGTGATTCGTAAGCCGTTTACCACAGTCCTATAGGGACAGAATTGAGTTTGACAACCCCAAATCCTTGAGTGAGGCATTCAGGAAGGCACATATGTGATAAGACCAGTATAAACAGTGGGTAGATTTTCCCAAGACCTATAAGGATAAGAAGTAAGATGTAATGCACCAACAAAAGAAGGTATGCTAGCCAACTCCTTATCGGAATGCAACAAAAAGTTTCCCAAGGAAGGATTTTCACTCTAGTCATCTGAACATGCAAGGTAGCGGTAAACTGGTAAACCTGGGAACAAAGAAGTTTGGGGATAACTCCCATGATACATTAAAGTGTTGGGAGTGTGGAGAGCCTCATCTATAGAGGAACTATCCACGTTTAATTATAGCAAACAAAACTGTTGTCCACAATTTGTAGGAAGCCTCGACAGGGGGAGACATGGGCAGAATTTTGCATCGGATAAATGTAGCCATAGATGGTTGACAAGATGACCACCAGTACTTGGTGGTAGAGATCCAAGGTAAAATCCATGACACTCGAATTTTTGTTTTAATTGACCTTGGATCTATGTTAAGTTATATTACTCCCAATGTAGTAGAGTCAATAAACTTAAGAAAGAAAAGAATGAAAAATCTTGGCTTGTTCAACTAGAAATAGGTACTAAAAGAAAAGTAGTTAACTTTATTTCTGATCTTGAGTTCATCTTAGATTGTCAAAAGATAAGGATCAATCTAAACATCCTACCACTAGGATCTTATGATATGATTATCGGGATGGATTGGTTGGAACAACACAAAGAAGTACTAGATTGTTATACAAAGATACTTAGATATAAAGATAATTTTGGCATTGTTAGAACAACCCAAGGTATACCAAAACTGGTGTCAGTCAGACAAGTTTCAGCGATGCAATTCAAGAAATGTATTAGAAATGGATGTCAAGTTTACACCATCCAAGTGACAAATCTATTAGAAACAGAAGATAAGCCCAAGTTAGAAGTCTTTGTTGTCCTACGAGAATTTAGAGACATTTTTGTTGATGAGATAACATAATTGCCTCCTAGGAGAGAAATAGATTTCTCCATAGAATTACTACCCAGATCAGCCCTTATCTCAAAAGAACCTTACCGAATGAGCCTACTAGAACTGACAGAATTAAAAATATAATTATAGGAATTGTTGTACAAAGAGTATATTAGACCAAGTGTCTTGCCATGGGGAGCACCAGTTCTCTTTGTGAAAAAAAAAGACGCTACTCTAAGACTATGTATCGATCATAGACAATTGAACAAAGTGATCATTAAGAAAAAATACCCCTTACCACGGATAAATGATTTGTTCAATCAAGTTGGTGGGGCCAAGATCTTCAACAAATTGGATTTACGATCTGGTTATCATCAATTTAGGATAAAGGACCAAGACATAAACAAAACAAAATTTTGTACAAGATACAGACACTACGAGTTTATAGTCATACCTTTCGGACTCACTAATGCACCAGCCACATTTATGTGCTTAATGAACAACATTTTCAGCTAGTACTTAGACAAGTTCGTAGTAGTATTTATCAATGATATTCTGGTCTATTCTAAAATGGAGGAGGAGCATGATGAACACTTACGAATATTTCTGCAAACACTAAGGAAACACAAACTATACGCAAATTTGATAGATGTTATTTTTATCAAAAAGAGATACAATATTTAGGACATGTTATTTCCTTGGAAGGTATTGTCATAGACCCGAAAAAGATAAAATCCATTATGGAATGGCCAGTACCTAAGGATGTGGTAGATATTCGGTCATTCATGGGAATCACCAGATATTATTGCAGATTTATAGAAGGGTTCTCCAAGATAGCCTACCCTATCACGTCATTACAAAAGAAAGGGACCAAGTTTAACTGGTTGCAAAAGTGTCAAGACAATTTTAACAAACTAAAGGAAATATTGACATCGACGCCCATATTGAAGGTAGCAGACCCAGATAAAGACTTCACAGTATGTATTGAAGCAAGTAAAGAGGGACTAGGTGATGTTCTAACATAGGAAGGGCATGTGATTTGTTATGAGTCCTGGAAATTAAAGGAACACGAGCGAAATTAAGTCACTCATGACTTAGAATTGGCAGCAGTAATACATGTCTTAAAAATGTGGCGACACTATATAATGGGAAGAAAATTCTTACTATTGATGAATAATAGCGGGGTGAAATATATGTTTAACCAACAAGACCTTAATGCAAGACAAGCAAGGTGGCTAGCCTTCCTGAGCGAATTTGAATTCGAGGTCAGACATATCAAGGGTAAGGAAAATAAAGTAGCAGATGCTTTAAGCCACATAATCCATGGGTTATTTGAGATAAACATCAGTAAGGTAGAAAGTGAGCTGGAACAACGAATAAGGACGACAGGTATCAACGATGGAAATTACACTAAGATAATGGTAGAATTTTGAAATAGTATCGCAAACTCAGATAAACCAGATATAAGTATCGACAACAAGGGACTATTAAGATTTAAAAACAGACTTTACATACCATATTCAACAGAGCTAAAATTAACTATTTAGACAAAGTGCATAAGAAACTGTATTCTGGCCATCCAGGTTACCAGAAAACAATAACAACACTCATAAAACTATTTTACTGGCCTAATATGAAGGGCGAAAAAACAGAGTACTTGGCTAGGTGACAAGATTGTCAGCAGGTTAAGGTTGAACACCAACATCCAACTGGCCTATTATAGCCACTACCAGTATCGGAATGGAAATGGGAGACCATATCACTGGACTTTATAACAGGTTTGCCAAAAACTCAGAAACATAATGATTCAATCATGGTTGTAATTGATAAACTCAGTAAGTATGTACACTCTATTCCTGTAAAGTCTACTTTTAAAGCTATTAATATTGTTGAAATATTCATGAAAGAAATTTTTAGAGTGCATGGTATTCCTAAAATGGTGATTTCAGATAGAGACGTAAAATTCACATCCACTTTTTGGAAGGAATTGTTTGCAGGGCTAAATACTAATTTGAATTTCAGTACGAGTTATCATCCACAAACGGATGTACAAACTGAAAGGACAAACCGAATCATATAGGAGATGCTTTGCATGTATGTAAGAACAAATCCGAACAAGTGGGAAGACTACCTACACTTGGTAGAATTTCAATATAACAATGGGTACACGACTTGAGATAAGTTGAGCCCTTTCGAAATACTGTACGACAGAAAGTGTACAACTCTACTTAGCTTGGATAACCCAGCTGACAGACTGATGGTTGGACCAGAGTTGCTCCAAGAAATGGAGAACATGGTAAAAAGGGTACAACAGAACTTGAAAGAATCACAGTACAGACAAAAGAGCTATGCAGATTAGAAAAGAAGGCACTTGGAATTTCATGTGGGAGACCATGTTTATTTGAAGGTCAAAGCCCGAAAAAGCTTGCTGAAGTTGGGAAACTGTGCCAATATGGCACCCATGTTTTGTGGGCCCTTTGAGATACTAGTTCGAATTGGACCGGTAACATATCAACTTGCACTTCTAGCTAATCTATGAATTCAAAATGTATTTCATGTTTCTTTGTTGAAAAAGTATATTCATGACCCTACTCATATGATTGATAGGATCTTGGTGCAGGTGGATCCTGACGGCGAGTTCTAGGTGGAACCCCTGTGCATTCTGGACTGGAGAGAAATAACACTTTGGAATAGGGTCGTCGCTCAAGTAAAGGTGCAATGGAAGCACTTTAGTCCTGAGGAGGCCACTTGGGATTTGGATGGAGATTTGCAGAAATATTATCCAATCCTATTCCAAGAAAGGAATGAACATTGAGGACAATGTTTTACTGAAGGGGGAAATGATGTGACATTCCCCAGAAATAAAATATTTTTTTTATTTTTGTGTGGTGGAATTTATTTCCGTTTTTAGAAAATTCGAATCTGGATTTTTTTTTTCATTTATGGCAATGCCGAATTCCAAATTTAAGAATTGTATTTAATTATTGTGATTGTTGGGAAGACATTTGTTTGGACTCAACTAACTATTTGACTATGACACTTGTATCACAAAAGAATATTTATATTAACTACACGAGGAGAAATGGAACAACCATGTTAAAAATCAGTTGAGCATGACTCCATGAGTGGGGAACAACTTGGAACTGCCTTTGGGCTGATTATTACAAGTAGCAAATCAGATATTTGGCCACTGGTAGCCCCTGAGAATCAGGGATTAAGAAAGATACTAAAATCCCCAAAAGAGGGAAAAAAGACCTGGGAAAAATTGATAAATAGTATATGTGAGGAGGCAGGATGCTCCCAAGTATGTTGGGGGAAACGATTTTTGAGCTCTCTTGCTGTAATGAACACTACGGATTGAGTGTGAGGTGAGAGGAGCCTGCTGAAACAAATTTGCCTTACTGTTATGAGCATTGTTGAGTAAGTGTGAGGCAAGAGGATAACTATTGGAATTGAAGGACATTATTGAGGAGGAGTTTTCAAAGTACGCCCTCATGGATTCATGGTCGGGCTAGGGGGTGAATCAGGCAAGTGAATTTGGCTGCCCTGTTCTACGGTTGGTAGGAACGTGGTTGTTCCCTTTGCCTTCCCGCAGAATTGGATTAAGATATGTTGATCTACTCCTTTCTATTTTTGAATGGCTATGTTTGATTGATGTCATATATTTGTTGAGTGATTATATCTAATTGCAGTAATGTAAACTATTTGAATGATCATATCGATTAGTTGTGAGGAATATATGTGAATGAAATCTATATTTATATATATATTCATAATACGTCTGCTGGAATGTTCACATCTGACTGTTGAAATATATATATTTGTTGCGAAAGATAAAATATTCTTGTGGATATAATTAGTCTATTGTCGCGAAGTTCGAAATTAGACACCCCAACCCTGGAATTGTTCCTCCTGTAAGTAAAATTCTAGGCGGAAGCACCTATAATTTTGTTATATAGGTAAATAGGAAAAGGGGGAGATTCACATCAGTGGGGCAAATCCTTTCTATAGTCAAAGACCCAGAAAGACAAATATAGATCCCACGAAACACCGGTATTTAATCACCAAACTCTTATGGAAGTGAAATTTCATTTATGATGCACAGATCTAGTACTGTTGGTGTCTAATACACTGATTATAGGAGACTCTAAGTGATTATAGTAGAAATTACCTTATACCCAAAAACAATTGTTGTCCTATTGTACCCTTTTATAGATTAGATATGCATATAACTCTTAAGTTTAGATTTTTCGGAATTCTATTAGGTAATGGATATTGAATCCCTCTACACCTACTATTTCATAGGATGAAAGTAATAATACCCGTACAAGGAAAAAATCTTAGAATTATGAAAATAATGTGAATTTCATCTTTCGGGACTTGCTGGTTACATTTATGCAAAGTTCCCTTGCTTTTCCAAACCCCAAAACCTCAAATCCCGAAATCCTGAAGCATTGGTTCCACATCCTTTCACATTTCGGCATTTGGGAGTTGTTGTGTGTTGTTGTCTGGCATTTGAAACCCCGAAAGCCTAAATCCTGAAATCCCAAAGTGTTGGTTCCACATCCTTTCACCTTTCGGCATTCAGGAGTTGTTGTGTGTTGTTGTTTGGAATTTGAAACACCGAATCCTGAAATCTCAAAGCGTTGGCTCCACATCCTTTTACCTTTCGGCATTCAGGAGTTCTTGTGTGTTGTTTTTTGTCATTTGAAACCCCGAAACCCCGAATCCCAAAATCTTGAAGCGTTGGTTCCATATCCTTTCACCTTTCGGAATTCGTGTGCTGTTGTGTGTTTTTGTTTGGTATTGGAAACCCCGAATCCTGGAATCCCGATGTGTTGGTCCCACATCCTTCCACTTTTCGCATTTTTGGAAGTTGTTGTGTGTTGTTGTTTGGTATTTGAAACCCCGAAATCTCGAACCCCGAAATCCTAAAATGTTAGTTCCACATTCGCTTTTCGCAATTTCGGGAATTGTTTGTGTTTGATGTTTTGGATTTTTAAGTTGCGGGATTACGAACCTCAAAATCCCGAAGTGTTGGGAATTATTTTTTGCATTTTGGAAGTTTGTGTAATTGTTTATTGTTGGGCGCTGGAACTCACAAAGTCCCGAACCTTGAAACCCTGAAATGCAAGTCTCACCTTTCCCATTCGCATTTCAAAAGTTCATATATGTTGAAGTTTGGAGCACTTGAACTCACGAAGTTCCAAACCCTGAAACCCCAAAGCGCTAGGCAAACCTTCCCTTTGTTTCACATTTGAGAGGTTTGTATCTGTTAATGTTTGGCTTCTGTACTCGTGGAATCCCGAACTCCAAAATTCCGAAATGCTGGTCACTTTTCTCGATTTCAGGAATTGTTGTGTGTTGATGTTAGTTGTTGTATTCGAAAAATCATGAACACCAAAATCCCAAAATGCTGGTCACTTTTCGCGATTTCGGGAATTGTTGTGTGTTGATGTTGGTTGTTGTACTCGCAAAATCCCAAACTCTGAAATCTCGACATGCTAGTCACTTTTCGCGATTTCGGGAGTTGTTATTTGGTGATTGGAGAATCTTAATATTGATTAGAGGTATGGAAGTAACAAACCTATTTACAAGTCGCTTGTATGGTTAAACCAGTGTCAGTGTTATAGACATCATCAAATAAGAAAATATTGGTAATTTTTACAATAAATTTAAATAACATTGAGGGGAGGAGTATACACTTATTGTATTGTCGAGTAGGAAGTTTTTAAGTTGCATAGTAAAGACAATCAATGACAGTAAGGTCTCTAACAAACTTTCAGACTGAAGCTATATAACAAAAGACTTAATTGCTTGAATCTTGAAACTATGCAAGGATAATTGTACAAACAATTTTATTTTTTTTGTGACAAATTTTGGGGTACATTACATATGGTATCAGAGAAAAAGTTACAACACTGGGCCTAAACAAGGCCACATTAATTACTTAGTATATATTCTGATTTATGAAAAAAAACTAATAAATATTTTGGATTACAAACATAAATCTTTTATGTTTTGTGTTGAATAATGGTAGCTCAAGAAGGTGCCGAAATCAGGGTGGAAGAGAATCTGCAACAAGGACCTCCTGGAGATCCAAGATAGAATAGTGATGGAAGCTCACCCATGGAGGTGTTGGAAACAATGAAGAACATTATTGTTGAACTACAAGTTTTCAAGGCCAACAATGAAAAATTGAAGAAGGCACAACAAGAACAGTAAGAGATAAATGAAGTCCTGCTATGCAGTATAGTAACCAAGAAAAACCCAAAATATGATAACCATGAGGAAGAGGTCAGAAAAAGGGCCTCCAAGAAATCTGGTGCGAGAACAGAAAAAGGAGACAGTTCGTCTGAAGGGACACCTTCAGCTGAAGAAAAAACCATACCAGACAAAAAAGAAAAAAAACAGACCACCTTGAAGAAGAATTAAAAAAGATTAAACAAACTACTTTTGATGGATAATCTAGGACAGGAGAAGAAGTCGAGGCATGGTTTTTGGACATCAAAAAATACTTCCAAATCTACAACTATTCCAGTAACATGAAAGTCAGAATGGCCATCTACAATGTGAAGGGGAAGGCCAACATTTTGTGGCTGGACCTGAAATTGGCCAAGGACCTAAAGGAGAAACAGTTGGAATGGTTCGACTTTAAGAAGTATTTTAAGAAACAATACCTTTTTGAAATCTATTATGAAAGGAATATGAAAGAAATTTATGAGTTATGACTCGAACAAATGATGATGGAGGACCTTATAAATAAATTTCTGGAACTACTAAGGTTTGTACCATACATTCGAGAGGATAAGGTAAAAATCTAGTGATTCTTAAGCTGTTTACCACAGTCCTACAGGGACAGAATTGAGTTTGACAACCCCAAATCCTTGAGTGAGGCATTCAGGAAGGCACAAATGTGCTATGACTAGTATAAATAGCGGGTAGAGTTTCCCAAGACCTAGTAGGATAAGAAGCAAGATGGAATGCACCAACGAAAGAAGGGATACTAGCTAGCTCCTTATCGAAATGTAGAAAAAAGTTTCCCAAGGAAGGATTTTCACTCCAATCATCCAAACATGCAAGGTAGCGGTAAACCGGTAAACCTAGGAACAAAGAAGTTTGGGGATAACTCCTGCGAGCCATTAAAGTGTTGGGAGTGTGGAGAGACTCATCTAAGGAGGAAATGTCCACATTTAATTGTAGCAAACAGAACTTCTATCCACAATTTTCAGGAAGCCTCGATAGTGGGAGACATGGGCAGAAGTTTGCATCGGATAAATGTAGCCATAGATGGTCGACAAGTTGACCACCAGTCCTCAGTGGTAGAGATCGAAGGTAAAATCCATGACACTCGAATTTCTATTTTAATTGACCCTGGAGCTATGTTAATTTATATTACTCCCGATGTAGTAGAGTTGAATAAAGTTAAGAAAAAAAAGCATGAAAAATCTTGGCTCGTTCAACTAGAAACATGTACTAAAAGAAAAGTAGTTAACTTTATTTATGATCTTGAGTTCAGCGTAGATGGTCAAAAGATAAGGACCAATCTGAACATCCTACCACTAGGATCTTATGATATGATGATCAGGATGGATTGGTTGGAACAACACAAAGAAGTACTAGACTATTATACAACGATACTTAGCTATAAAGATAATTTTGGCACTGTTAGAACAACCCAAGGTATACCAAAACCGGTGTCAGTCAGACAAGTTTCAGCGATGCAATTCAAGAAATGTATTAGAAATGGATGTCAAGTTTACGCCATCCAAGTGACGAATTTATTAGAAATAGAAGATAATCCCAAGTTAGAAGACTTTGTTGTCCCATGGGAATTTAGAGACATGTTTGTTGATGAGATACCAGAATTGCCTCCTAGGAGAGAAATAGATTTCTCCATAGACTTACTACCTGGATCAACCCCTATCTCAAAAGAACACTACCGAATGAGCCTACCATATCTGACAAAATTAAAAAAACAATTATAGGAATTGTTGGACAAAGAGTATATAAGACCAAGTGTCTCGCCATGGGGAGCACCAATCCTCTTTGTGAAAAAAAAAGATGGTACTCTAAGACTATGTATTGATTATAGACAACTGAACAAAGTGACCATTAAGAACAAATTCCCCTTACCACAGATAAATGATCTGTTTGATCAAGTTGGTGGGGCCAAGATCTTCTCAAAATTGGATTTATGATCCGGTTATGATCAAGTTAGGATAAAGGACCAAGACATAAAAAAAGCATTTTTTCGTACAAGATACAGACACTACGAGTTTATAGTCAGACCTTTTGGACTCACTAATGCACCAACAACATTTGTGTTCATAATGAACAACATTTTCATCCAGTACTTGGACAAGTTCATAGTATTATTTATCGACGACATTCTAGTCTATTCTAAAATGGAGGAGGAACATGATGAACACTTATGAATAGTTCTGCAAACACTAAGGAAACACAAACTATACGCAAAATTCGACAAATGTGATTTTTATCAAAAATAAATACAATATTTAGGACATGTCATTTCCTTGGAAGGTATTGTCATAGACCCAGAAAAGATAAAATCCATTATGGAATGGCCAGTACCTAAGGATGTGGTAGATATCCGGTCATTCATGGGAATCACCGGATATTATCGTAGATTTATAGAAGAGTTCTCCAAGATAGCCCATCCTATCACGTCATTACAAAAGAAAGGGACCAAGTTTAATTGGTCGAAAAAGTGTCAAGACTGTTTTAAGAAGCTAAAGGAATTATTGACATCGATGTCCATCTTGAAGGTAGCAAACCTAGATAAAGACTTCACAGTATGCGTTGATGCAAGTAAAGAGGGACTAGGTGGTTTTCTAGCTCAGGAAGGGCACGTGATTTGTTATGAGTCCCGGTAACTAAAGGAACACGAGTGAAATTATGTCACTCATGACTTACAATTGGCAGCAGTAATACATATCTTAAAAATGTGGCGACACTATATAATGGGCAAAAAATTCTTACTATTGACGAATAATAGCGGGGTGAAATATCTATTTAACCAACCAGACCTTAATGCAAGACAAGCAAGGTGGCTAGCCTTCCTGAGTGAATTTGACTTCGAGGTCAGACATATCAAGGGTAAGGAAAATAAAGTAGTAGATCCTTTAAGTCACAGAATCCATGGGTTATTTGAGATAAACATCAGCAAGGTAGAAAGTGATCTGGAACAAAGAATAAGGACGACAGGTATCAATGATGGAAATTACACTAAGATAATGGTAGAATTTCAAAATAGTATCCCAAACTCAGATAAACCAGATATAAGTATTGACAAGAAGGGACTATTAAGATTTAAAAATAGACTTTACATACCAGATTCAACAGAGCTAAAATTAACTATTTTAGACGAAGTGCATAAGAAACCGTATTCTAGCCATCCAGGTTACCATAAAACAATAACAAAACTCAGAAAACTATTTTACTGGCCTAATATGAAGGGAAAAACAATAGAGTACTTGGCTAGGTGCCAATATTTTCAGTAGGTTAAGGCCGAACACCAACATTAAGTTGGCCTATTACAGCGACTACCTGTACCAGAATGGAAATGGGAGACCATATCATTGGACTTTATAACAGGTTTTCCAAAAAATCAGAAACAGAATGATTCAATCATGGTTGTAATCAATAAACTCAGTAAGTCTGCACACTTTATTCCTGTAAAGTCTACTTTTAAAGCTATTAATATTGTTGAAATATTCATGAAAGAAATTTTTAGACTGCATGGTATTCCTAAAATGGTGATTTTAGATAGAGACGTAAAATTCACATCCGCTTTTTGGAAGGAATTGTTTGCAGGGATAAATACTAATTTGAATTTTAGTACGATTTATCATCCAAAAATTGATGGATAGACCGAAAGGAAAAACCAAATCATAGAGGATATGCTCTGCATGTATGTAATAACAAAGATGAAAAAGTGGGAAGACTAACTACACTTGGTAGAATTTGCATATAACAATGGGTACCAAACTTCGGCTAAGTTGAGCCGTTTCAAAATACTATAGTTAAGAAAGTGTACAACTCCAATTAGCTAGGATAACTCATATGACAGACTCATGGTTGGACCAGAGATGCTCCAATAAATGGAGAACATGGTAAAAGGGGTACAACAGAACTTGAAAGAATCACAGGACAGACAAAAGAGCTATGCAGATCAGAAAAGAAGACACTTGGAATTTCAAGTGGGAGACCATGTTTATTTGAAGGTCAAAGCTGGAAAAAGATCGCTTAAGTTGGGGAACTGTTCCAACATGGCACCTCAGTTTTGTGGGCCCTTAGAGATACTAGCTTGAATTGGACCTGTAGCATATCATCTTGCATTTCGAGCTAATCTAAGAATTCATAATGTACTTCATGTTTCCTTATTGAAAAAGTATATTCATGACCCTACTGATATGATTGATTGGAACTTGGTGCAGGTGGAACCTGAGGGAGAGTTCTAGGTGGAACCCCTGTGAATTCTAGACCGGAGAGAAATAGCACTTCGGAACAGAGTTGTTGGTCAGGCAAAGGTGAAATGGAAGCACTTTAGTCCTGAGGAGGCCACTTGGGAATTGGAGGGAGATTTGTGGAAATCTCATCCAATCCTGTTCCAGGAAAGGGACAAACACTGAGGACAATTTTTTACTGAAGGGGGAAAGGATGTGACATTCCCCAAAAATAAAATATTTTTTTTATTTTTTTGTGCTGGAAATTTATTTCCTTTTTTGGCAAATTCAAATCTAGATTTTTTTTTCCATTTATGGCAATTCTGAATTTTGAATTTAATAATTGTATTTAATTATTATGACTATTGGGTAGAGATTTGATTAGAATCAACTAGCTATTTGACTATGACACTTGTATCACAACATAATATTTATATTAACTGCAGGAGGATAAATGGAACAACCATGTTAAAAATCAGTTGACCATGACTCCATGAGTGGGGAACTAGTTGGAACTGCCTCTAGGATAATTATTACAAGTGGAAAATTAGAGATTTGGCCACTGGAATCCCCTAAGAATCAGGGATTAAGAAAGCTGTGAAAATCCCCAAAGGAGGGAAAACAAACCTCGGAAAAATTGATAAATAGCATATGTGAGGAGGCAGGATGCTGCCAAGTATGCTAGGGGAAAAGATTTTTGAGATTTCTTGCTGTTATGAACATTATAGATTGAGTGTGAGGTGAGAGGAGCCTACTGAAATAGATTTTCCTTGCTATTATGAGCATTGTTGAGTAAGTGTGAGGCAAGAGGATAACTATTAGAATTGAAGGACATTGCTGAGGAGGAGTTTTCAAAGTTTTCCCTCATGGATTCATGGTCAGGCTAGGGGGTGAATCGGGCAAGTGACTTTGGCTGCACTATTCTACGGTTGTGAGGAACTTGGTTGTTCCCTTTGTCTACCCATGGAATGGGATTAGGGTATGTTGATCTACTCCTCT
>JZKD02S2187456.1:360278-395083 GCA_000966675.3 Picea glauca
AACCGTGGCTTGACGGATTGCTTGTGTGGAGTTGGGTATATCTCAGCTGTATTGGAGTGGTAGCTCAGCCGTTGAGGCTTGCTGAGACACTATTCTATCTCTGGTTCTTGTGTGGCCCCTTTGCGGCTCAGGGGGTTAAGGGGGAAGAAGAGTACCCCTAGCGTTGGCTGGGAGGTACCGGTGAGTTTGTTTTGGTCGGCGAGCAGGAGCGGCAAGGAGCGCGGGACGTGGCACGGAGCGCGGGACATCTCCGAAGCGGGCGTGTGGCCAAGGTATGATTTAATGGTAAAGTAGAAAGTAGTTTTATATTCGGCAAAATGATTGTTATAGGTGATAATATGATGAGATTGGTCGGCATTATGGTTGAAATTTCGATCCGCAACGATATGGTAGAGTTTGTTTATAGTCTGATGATCATGTGTCACCGTATTTATGATGTCATGTGTTTGCATTTATATGTATTAGGTGATGTTGTTAATTTCTTAATTGTTATTTCCTATTGCACTTCGCCATTCATAGACGTAACGAAGGGGGTCGTCACACTTCTCCTCTGCAAACCTCTTTTGAGCACATATTTTGTACTTGGGATTTTTCCCAAAATTGTATTCCAAAATTGTGTTTCCAAAAATCATTGAGTTTCAAAAAAGATGAATTGCATGAAATCCTTTCATGTCAATAAGGTGTTTTTTAGTTTAAATTCAATCATGGAATTTATCATAAAGAAATGTCTGTAATTGAATTATAAAGTCATCATCAATTAAAATAAAAATTGATCTAATTAAATTTTAGGGAACATGATTAGTAGTACATAAAAAATTAAGTATCTTTTAATACTTTGTGTAAGGTCCCCCGTCGTTACCACAACATGTGACGCATAACCAGTGCAATCTCCCCTTTTTTTATTTTTTTATTTTTTTGCACGGAAGTAACAACGACCAACAATTAATCAACTAGATCAATGAAACAATATTAAACATCAATTATTCATGGTGCAATCATAATCTACTCTACCAAAATCCTTCAACATCAATTGAGTGTAATGAGTAAGAGGATTTTATGTAAGAATAATAAAAATAAAGAGTCCAATTACAATCTTAATCTCAAATATCATAACCATACATATTCATCTTAAGGAATATCTTCCAGGAGTAAGTAAGGAAATGCTAAGAGTTCATAGTCACTATAAGAACCCATATGAAGATAAATCTACTCAATCCATACATTAATTAAACACTACTTGCATTATGTATCCATACATAAACTAAAATAATTCATTCATAATCATCATTTCCTCATAGCACAAGCAACAATCCATGTGATTAAACATCAATCGTCAATAAATAAGTGCATACGACTAAGAGAATAAGACCTAATGACTTATAAAATCTAAGAAAGAAAAATTAATATTCCAATGCTAGGTAGCGCCCATCTTTAGAACCTCGCCTAAGTTAAATTCATTTATGTCAAGCATCATAGATCAGTTACATTGAGATAATGTAACCAATACCATCCTTGTGTAGAAAAATCAAGTATTTAAGAATGACTTATCTAAGGTGAGCAGTAAATACGATTTCATTACTGATTTTCATCCATCACCAATACCATAAGGAGGTCACACATAATAATTAATTATTATAGGACAAGCCTACCTATATCCATTAGAGTAAATAAAGGGATCAACACAAAAATAACCATCATATAATAACTCCCATACTAACATACATATCCCTAAGCATGGATTTATTTTTAAAGGAATATCAAGTCAAATTTTAAGATACCAACCAACTCATGCTAACTTGAGACTTTATAAAAGAATTGAAGAAACCCCAAACCATGAAATCATGAAACCAAGTTCAACTTACAAATTCCTTAAGGGATTAAGGATGACTCAACTTAAATTAACCATGCTCAAGGACTCCATGGGCTAGCTTCAAAATTCAACTACTAAATGGAGATCACGTCATAATCATTAGTGTGTACAGACTTCAAGTTCTCGGTGCACATTTTATCAAGACCTAAGGAAAATATTTCAAAAGCAAAATAGAGTCAAGCCACCATCCTTCATTGAGTGTTAAAAAGGATTACATGTCGAGCCTTAGGTGCAAGACTTTAAGAGCCAACTGACGTAACCAAGGTAAGTTCCAGAATCAACTCTATGCCACAAGTAGACATGTTAACTAACTTACTCCTCTATGCTTGGGAAGGGGTGGATCCTCATGCCAGGCTATTAGTTATCGAAAGGGAGTGAAAATGGTTTAAATTATAGTTTACTAAAAGAAATTAAGGATACTATTATCAAATAAAGACACGAAACTAGGAATGAAATGGGTAACCAAACTAGATGAGTTTAAAGGGGGTAGGAATGTTGTGTCTAATGGAAAGACAATGCTTCATCACACAACATCATCTGTTCCTAAATCAGATCTTAATCTAGAACCAAAAATATGATGAGGTGTATTAGTTTCAACAATAGAAGTTAGACAATTTCAGAAGGGTTATGCCTTTAAATAAGAACCATCACCAGATAGCATAAATGCAATGAATTGAGGGATATTCCATAGTGAATTACCTCCCAATCGAACTGTACCATGCCTCTGTCGTATTACCTTCCAGTCATCATATTCACAACTAACACAAGGTATAACAAGACAGGACATCGGACCCTCCCTTAGCGCACATAGGAATACATTTTTAAGGGCTAGCCAGGAAGCTCGATCAAGAATGTTCTTGCTCCAAGGGATCCAGTGGAGGATTTTGTAGAAAACGCTCGATCCAGATGCATGCAAGGACGGGGTTCACAATCAGAAGGATTAGGCCAGAAGAGGCAGTGTTCAACTCCCAACATTTTCTTGGGTACCGTTACAAACAAACTTAAACTCATTGCAAACATGATTTCCTCTGTCAATATAGGGTTTTTGAATCCTGGTTACAAAAACCAAATCGACGCTAAACATTAGGCACGCTAAAATTCTAGTAGAGGTGACAAGCAGAACGACAACATTCCTTGCCCGAGACGGGTTGCAAGCTCGAGCATACTGGATATGGTTAAATAATTGAGTTTAAGAGGCATCATACAAGGATAAAATAAGGGGATGGTTAGGTAAACAGAGGGTTAAAACATGCAAAAAATCATTGGGTAAGGGGTAAGAAAATCGTTAAGTAATGAAGAGGAATTTTCGTTGTACAAACAAGGGATTTGTTGGGAAAATTAAAAATGAAATTGCAGAAAGTAGAAAAAAAATTAATCACAAAGATATAAACATTTGGTGAACTCTAGAGACATCCCCAAATCATTGTGTGGAAGCACGAGTGGAAGAGAATAAATCAAAAAAATTGTAGAGGCTAAGGAGGGAATAAATGCCCAGGAGAGAATTCCTTGTTGGGAAGAGAAATGATCCTCCTCTTATTATCCATACATAAATCTAAATATTTAACACCAAAGAGAAAGATAGTTGATTCTGCTCCTGCCGACTACTTAGGGATGAACTAATAACTGAAAGGATAAAGGAACATAAGATAAAAACACAATTTTTATGTGTATTAAAAACAATAAAAAAAAACAAAGAGAATTCATTAGCATTCAGAGTTTGGGTTCGCCATTGGAAATCAAATCAAAAGTATAGTGATCCTAAGGCTGGGATAACTTTGAATTCTTTGATCATAAAACATTGGGCTCATCAAGACAAATTCGCTAAAAGAAAAAAAAATGAAATCTCTAGATAGTAATATGATGAATAAAAAATAACCTTTAACACAATATAAGTACCTTAACTAAAGGTGCGGGAACATAATTTAAGTACCCTTCAACCAAATTTCACAAGCGTAAATTTCCAGGACAACAAATTAACTAAATTTTTAACACAGTGAAGCACGTGTTCTTTCGATGTTAGAGAGATGTATATACATGGTAGAGAGATGTATATACATGGAATTTAACAACCATTCAATACAAATATACACATGTGTACCATAGGCAAATGAGAATTCTCAAAATTTTTTGTCCCACGTCTTCTTAATCTAGCTCCCGCTTGCCAACCGATGTGACCTCACCGGTACCTCCCAGCCAACACTAGGGGTAATATTCCTCCCCCTAATCCCCCTAATACGCAAAGGGTACATGCACAAAATACTACAGAATTATATCTCCCAGCTTGCCTCGCAAGGTAGAGATACCACTCATTACCCGAGCTGGGTATCCTAACTCCCACAAGAGAAAGTTCATTCAAGATGAAATTTCAGCAATGTAACGTTACGCAAGCTATATGTGATCAATACTCCTCCTATACTATCGTTTTTATAGAGTTTTCAAGTGATTATTATTCCAAACACTCATTAGATTCCTTTTTAATTTATTTAATTATGAAAAACCTCCCTCGTACACATGTCTCCTGATCCCCTAGTTGCATCCGAAAATCAATTTACTAATTAATTAAATTTTCCTATTTCCCTCACCCACCTAAAATCATTCCTAAAAACGCTCCTCAGTGTTCCAATACCCTTACAATTCTTAAATGACTTACGCCTTACTTAATTCCTAGTTGATTTCATAAATGGAAAGTTTCAAAGGCTAGATTCCTTACTAAGTTAGACATTCCCCTTTTTCTTTTAAGTTTCCCCTTTTCCTTAGGTTTCCCCCTTTTCTTTAAGTTTCCATTTTTCTTAAATTTTCCACTTTTCCTTAGGTTTCCCCCTTTTCTTTAAGTTTCCATTTTTCCTAAATTTTCCCCTTTTTATAACTAAGTTCAGAATTAGCAGGTTTAGACAAAAACAACTAAATACCCCTTTTATTAATTAAACCTTTATTAAAATTTCCACCTTAATTATTAATTCTTGAATTTTCTTTACCCCCTTTTTGTTACATTCCTAATTATTTTTTTTGTTCAAAGGTTCTACTCATACCTAGGTTTTCAATTTACTAGTCTTGGCGACATTTTTTAAGGGAAAGTTTGTTATTAAAATTTACTTATCACGTCATTCATTTTAAGGCCGACCAGGTCCTAAGGAGGCATAGTTTTCTAGGCATTAGGTTAATTATCTTACCATAGCTAAAATAACAATGTGCCCTTCAGGATGCACCACCTTCTCCAAGGGTTCCACTCGCCTCTTTTTGTTTTATTCATGCGACATGCCCTTCAAGATGCACTACATGCTCCAAGGGTGACACTCGCCTCTTGACTGAATTTAGTAGACATCAAAACCCTAGAGTCAATACTCTATCAGGTGATCTTGTGGGAGACTAAGGGACTCTAAGGAATAAGGACCCTACCTTATTTCATGCCCCTTAGAATCATCGTGAGTGACTATCACAATATTCCCTCATGACATTACGGGTCTTCTCGAAGTAGGTAATCATTAACCTATAGTTCGAGCCACAACATGAGTGCTAGTAGGTTCTGGCAGGGATGTTGCCACACCTCTCACTGAATGTCTTTGGTTGTGATCTGTGACCCCTTTACTCCAACTGTGAGTTTGGTCAACAAGCTATCATCATCCTGCATACATCAATGAATCATGTTAGCATAATAATATCTAATCATATGTACATAAGTCACATCAAAAAAAATTCAACCCTAACAGTCCACTCCTTGACTCGATCTGGAGTCCCTGGAGTTTCATCAATGCCTCAGCATCCTCAATGTCCAGAGTCCTCCATACTTAGGAGAACCTTTTCAATAGCACTTGTCGATGTAAATATAACAAAAATAACATATCATCAAATCCACATTATCTGAAGGATGATTTTAAGGATGGAAATTTATTTTAAAATGTAGAAACCTTGGTGAATATTACTAGTGTTTCATATGTCAACTATTAAATGTTTGGTGATATTTTTTTAAAAATATTCAAATTTCTAAGAATTTATATAGTTTGTATACATTTTTGGCGATTTTAAAGATAAAATAATTTCATACTATATAATTTGGGCGAATAAATTTTAGAATGACAAATCTTGTTTTGGAAAAAAAGATGGAAAATTATCCCATGAGAGAAATTTAGTTCCTAAAATCATCCCTATATCTCATAATCATAATCAGAACAACCAATCGTATAAAGAATTAGATCACTTGCATACAAGTTTCCTCAAACAATAAGTTCACTCATTACGTGCAAGAGTGGGATGTTACATACACTCCCTCTTGTTTTAAACTTCATCCCAAAGTTTCACAATACGTAAGTGTCGAAATAATTTGTATCACAATATCATAGGTCTAGCTATCAAACAAAAATGGAAACTCTTGATGCATATCATATGCATCCTCCCAGGTCATCCCACTAGAACTTGACCTAATCTATTGTTCGACGTCATAGTTGTCGAATGATATGTTCGAGCATATAGATTGGATCCATCGTGAGAGAACCCTCATTCGACACATGCAAGGAACTCAAATCAATAACATGTATAGGTTCACTAACATAATGTCACAAAACAAATACGTGAAAACAATTGTCCATACGCCTCAAAGAATTAGGCAAGGCTAGTTGATAGGCCACGGGCCCCTTCCTTTCCACAATATCAAAGGGTCCCACAAACCTAGGAGATATTTTAGCACCCTTTCCAAACTTGATCAAACTCTTATGTAGTTTCACCCACAATAAGACTCAATCTCCAACTTCATAACTATAATCGACCTGATCTGCATAGGCATAATTGTTTTGTCGATCGTGCGCTTCCTTGATCCCTTGCCTTATTGTTTTCATTTGATCTTCCATTTCTTGGATCACTTCTAGTGCGACCAAGACCCTATCCTCAAGTCGATCCCAAAAGGATCCATCTTAATGGCGCTTTGATAATTGTTGTTGTATGGAAAATTCACCAGTGGAAAGAACTGTTCCCAATGCTTTTGTTGGTCCATAACGTACATACACAACATATCCTCCAAGATTTGGTTTTTTCTTTCCATTTTCCTATCTGTCTCTAGGTGATATGTGGTACTAAAGTTAAGTTAGGTTCCCAAGGTCTCTTGGAAAATAGTCCAAAATCATCTTGTAAACACCAATCCTCTATCTAATATAATCCTCTTAGGCACGCCATGCAACCTCACAATCTCACTAATGAAAAATATAGCTATGTGAGGTGCCTGATACGTTGTACGCATAGGAATAAGATGAAAACTCTTCGTCAAAGTGTCGACTACCACAAAAATTGAGTCGTGTCTCCTTTCCGTCAGTTGAAATGAAACAATGAAATCCATCAAAATGACATCCCATTTTGAATCTGGAAGAGCATGTGGCTGTAGTAATCCTATCGAATGTCTATGTTCAAACTTCATCTATTGACTTTCAAGACATATCTCCACATAGTTGATTATGTCTCCCTTCATTCCTTTACAGAAGAATACGGGTTTAAGGTGCGTTCTCATCTTTGTGACTCCTGGGTGAGCTATGTACACTACTCTATGAGCCTTTTTTTTCAACTCGTCATTGGTCAATTCGTAAATTTGATTTTAAATATCAATAATTCATCATTGTCCAACGCAAATCCTTCAAATTTTTGTACCATTATTGTGTTCTGTCCGATAAAATCCTTGACCTCTTTGTACCATTCATCGTCGCGTTGTAAAGTTAGAATATTTTCACATAGATTCGTATGAAGAGGAATCACCAAAAATATGGATGGTCTCCGACTCAATGCATCAGCCACTCTATTCACTGTTCCTTTTATGTAAGTAATCTTCAAATCATACTCTCTAAGCAATTCTAACAAACGATGTTGTCGGGCATTCAAGTCGCTTTGTGTAAAAATATGTTGCAGACCATAGTGGTCCATTTCTATTTTGAACTTTTGTCCAATAAGGTAGTGTCTCCAAACTCTCAAGGCATAAATAATGGTTAACAACTCCAAATCATGCATCGCATAGTTCTCCTCATGCCTTCTCAACTTTCTTGAGATGTAAGTGATCACTCGACCGTCTTGCATCAAGGCTCTGCCTCGACCTTCCTTGGATGCATCATTTCATACCAGGAATTCCTCATCCATGTCAAGGACCTTTACTATTGGTGCTTTCGTCAACACCTCCTTGATCCTTCAAAATTCCTCCACACATTTCTTTGTCCAAACAAACTTCTTGTTCCTCTTATGCAATTCTGTGATTGTATTTTCTATATTCAAAAAACACTCAACGAACCATCGATAGTATCCCACTAAAACCATGAAGCTACACAATTTTAGGAAATTCATTGGCATAGGAAACTCCATAATAGCCTTGACCTTTTTTGGATCCACAACAATACCTTCACCAAAGATGGCATGCCCTAAGTAGTGAATATTCGACTGATAAAACAAGCATTTAGATAGTTTCCAATACAATTTGTTCTCTCACAGACATTGTAGCACGAAGTGCAACTGCTCATCATGCTCCTCCATCATCTGAGAATATATAAAAATATCATCAATGATTACTTGGACGAACTTGTCCAAGTATTCACAAAACACCTCGTTCATCAAACTCATAAATACCCCTAGGAAGTTCGTCAGTCCAAACGGTAAAATAGTAAATTGGTATTTCCAAAACCTCATCTTAAAGGAGGTCGTAGGGATGTCTTCCTCTTTTATCCATAACTGGTGATACAATGATCTCAAGTGAATCTTTGAAAACACTATCCCACCCTTCATATGATTAAACCGCTCATCAATCCTTGGAAATGGATATTGACTCTTGATTGTTTCCTTGTTCAATTGATGATAGTCAATGCAGAGTCTCCATGAACCATCATTTTTTTGAATTAAAATAATAGGCACACCCCACGGTGACACACTTGGACATATAAGTCCTAGGTCCAGGAATTCCTTCAGTTGCATTTTCAACTCCTGTAAATCTAGGGTCGACATCTAATAAGGAATTCTTGCTATCAGTTCAATTCTCGTTCTTAGGTCAATGGTAAATTCCATTTCCCACTCTAGAGGAATCCTAGGTAACTCCTCAGGGAAGACGTCTGCAAACTCTCTCACCACCAGAAGGTGTTCTAGACCTTCCACTATTCCCTTCTCATTTAACTCAAGTATCGCATAAATATTACATCCCTTGTGCATGCCCTTTCGTAGATGGAAAGAAGAGATGAACCTCAGGGAGACTCCATGGTTTCAACCTACAATCACGCATCTAATGTCCCTCATCATCGATCGATCTCAACTATTTTATCTTACAGTCGAGTATCACATCATGTGATTCCAACCAGTCCATATCGATCACTATGTCATAACATCCTAAGGTTATGACGTACAGGTTGGACCTAGTGACAAATTCTACCAGGTTAAGGCTACAACCCGTAACCTTCCAACAAACCTTCTATTTGGCTCCCGAAGCCATTTATATAGAGATAAACTCATCCTGTTCGAATGCCTTTACCTTAATTATTTTTAGCGCTGCACCAAAAACAAAATTCTCTATAGCACTTGGATCTATAAAAATACTGAGGGTCTGGTCAATGATGATACCTAACATCTCAAGCATGGCCGATTGGTGATCTTCCTGGTGGTTATTCACCGCTACATGAATCCGATGGGTCTTGCACAAGTCTTCCACTGTAGTGGGTCCGACTGATCCAGATGATCTAGTCCTCTCCACTGGGGATTCATGCTAGTAATGTGGATCTCCACATGTCCAACACCCTTGCTTCAGTCCAATACTCCTTTTACTTGAAGTGGAAGCTGACGGCCCACTGGACTGGAACCCTGGTTTGTTCTGTTGAACATGCCTAAATTGTTGTTGCTACAGTTGACGCTGCTACTAGTGTTGTGGTCCTCGGTAAGGAGTCCACTGTTGAGGCTTCAATCATCGTGGCGTAGTGTAAGTGGATCCTCTCTAGATTCCACGATATCCTGGTGAATGTCTAGTTGGTGTCTGACGCTGCTATGCACTAGATGAGGCCTGTCCCACTGGTCTTACTGGAATTCTTCTATAACCCCAGCTGATAAGATCCTCCTCTGTTATGAGGGCCTTATCGATAACATCATCCAAGGTTTGAGGCATTAGAATCCTAACATTTTCATGAATGTTGACATTAAGGCCAAACACGAACCTGTTGACCTTAAGTTTTTTGGTATTTAGGTGTCGATCATACCGAAGTAGCTCCATGAAATGGGCCTTGTACTCAGGCACCATTCAACCACCTTATCGCAAGGTGTTGAAATCGTTGAGCTGACGCTCAATGAATTCCTCAGATAAATACCTTTTTTGTAATCGTTCCTCGAACAGTTCCCATGACATGTCCTTGACTACCATGTTCAATTGCAGCAGGAGTGTCTTCCACCATAAAAGAGTGATCCCCTTCAGTTGAAATATTGCCATGCAGAGCTTCATGTTGGAGGTATAGTTGTGCAGTGCAAAGCACATCGCCATATTCTCCAACCATGCCTCGGCGGCTGCGCCGTCCAGGGAACCAAATAACTCGATAAATTTGACCTTCTCAAGTTCAGAGTGAATGCTACTAGTACCGACCGAAGCATGCAGTGGACCTGGAGTGAGTGCCAACACACTAGCCTCATCTCTATCCAAACACTTGATCAATGCCTCAGACATATGCTAGAAGGACCTCATCATCCCAACCACATCATCCACACCTATTTTTTCCTTCTGACAACCTCTTCATCTCCCTGGGGGTTAGACCCCTCATATGTGGATGCTACTGGGGGCGTCACACCTCCTCCCCTAGCACCCCATTGTCTACCTCTCAGGCGTCCTCTAACCATGGTTACCTGCATGAATACAAATAAATTTAATTAGCGACATCATAATCAATTATCTAATCAACAGAATTTGTAGTGATCCCAAGTTGTGGGTCAAACCTCCTCTGATACCATATGTAAAGTTGCTCATCCTTTTGACAACATGTGACACATAACATGTGCAATCTCCCCTTTTTCTTTTCTTTTTTGCAGGGAAGTAACAATGACCAACAGTTAATCAACTAGATCAATCAATCAATCTTAAACATCAATTATTCATGATCAAATCATAATCTACTCTACCAAAATCCTTCAACATAAATTGAGCATAATGAGTAAGAGGATTTTATGTTAGAATAAAAAAAATTAAGAGAACAGTTACAATCTTAATCTTGGATATCATAACCATACATCTTCATCTTAAGGAATATCTTCCAAGAGTAAGTAAGGAAATGCTAAGAGTTCATAGTCATTATAAGAACACATAAGAAGATAAATCTACTCAATCCATACATTAATTAAACACTACTTGCATTATGTATCCATCTGTAAAATAAAATAATTCATTCATAATCATCATTTCCTCATAGAGCAAGGAACAATCTATGTGCTTAAACATCAATCGTCAATAAATAAGCAGATTGAGTAAGAGAATAAGACATAATGAATTATAAAGTCTAAGAAATCATAAGTAAGATTCCAGTACTAGGCAGCGCCCATCTTTATAACCTCGCCTAAGTTAAATTCATTTATGTCAAGCATCATGGATCAATTAGATCGAGTTAATGTAACCAATACCATCCTTTTGTAGCGCAACCAATTATTTAAGAATGACTTATCTAAGGTGAGCAGTAAATAAGATTTCATTACCAATTTTCATCCATCACTAGTACCATAAGGAGGTCACACATAATAATTAGCTATTATAGGACAAGGCTACTTATATCCATTAGAGGAAAGAAAGGGATCAACACACAAATACCTATCATATAATAACTCTCATACTAACTTACATATCCCTAATCATGGATTTATTTTTAAAGGAAGATCAAGTCAAATTTTAAAATACTAACTAACTCATGCTAACTTAATACTTTATAAGAGAATTGAAGAAACCCCCAACCCTAAAATCATGAAACCTTACAAAATCCAACTTACAAAATCCTTAAGGGAGTAAGGATGGCTCAACTTAAATTAACCATGCTTAAGGACTCCATGGGCTAGCTTAAAAATTCAACTACTAAATGGAGATCACTTCATAATAATTAGTGTGTACGAACTTCAAGTTATCGATGCACATTTAATAAGGAACTAAGGAAAATATGTCAAAAGAAAAACAGAGTCAATCCACCTTCCTTCATTGAGTGTTAAAAAGGATTACATGTCGAGCCTTAGGGGCAATACTTTAAGAGCCAATTGACGTAACCAAGGTAAGTGCCAAAATTGACTCTATGGCACAAGTAGACATGTTAACTAAATTAATATGCTATGCTTGGAAAGGGGTGGATCCTCATGATATACTTCTAATTATCGCAAGACAGTGAACCTGGTTTAAATTATAGTTTACTAAAAGAAACTAAAGAAACTATTATCAAATAAAGACATGAAACCGTGAATGAAATGGGTAACCAAAAAATAATTTTTTCTCTATAAGTAAATCACTAAGGATGGCGAGTTTAAAGGGGGTAGGAACGTTGTGTCTAATAGCCAAACTGCACTTCATCGCACAACATCATCCAGTCCTAAATTAGATCTTAATCTGGCACCAAAAATCTGATGAGGGGTATTAGTTGCAACGATAGTAGTTAGATGATGTCATAAGGGTTAGACCTTTAAATAAGAACCATCACCATATAGCATAGGTGCAAGGCATCGAGGAAGATTCCAAAATGAATTCCCTCCTGACTGAACTCTACCATGCCTCCTGCGTATTACATTCTAGTCTTCATATTCACAACTAACACAAGGGATAACAAGATGTGACATCGCACCCTCCCTTAGTGTACTCAGTAATATGATTTCAATGGCTATCCAAGAAGATCGATCAAGAGCGATCTCTCTCCTAGGGATCTCGTGGTGGATTTTGAAGAAAACACTTGATTTACATGCATGCAAGGACATTGTTCACAATGAGAAGGATTATGCCAGAAAAGGCAGCGTTCAACTCCAAACATTCTATCTGGTACCTTTATGAACCAAATTAAACTCCTTGCAAACACGATTTCCTCTATCAATATAGGGTTTCTGAATCTCGGTTGAAAAAACCAACTCAACGCTAAACATCAGGCATATGCTAAAACACTAGTATAGGTGACAAGAGGTAGGAAAAAATTCCTTGCTCAGGATGGGTTGCAAGCTCGAGCATACTGGTTGTGGTTAAATCGCTGAGTTTAGGAGGCATCACATAGAGATAAAATAAGTGGATCACTAGGTAAAGAGAGGGTTAAAACATGTTGAAAATCATTTGGTAAGGGGTAACAAAATTTTTGAGTAATAAAGAGGAATTTTCATTGTACAAGCAAGATATTTTCTGGGCAAATTAAATACAAAATTGCATAAAGTAAAAACAACATTAATCACAGAGAAATAAGAGTTTTGTGAACTGGAGAGACATCCCCAAATCATTGTATGGAAGCATGAGTGGCAGAGAATAAATCACAAAATCCATAGAGGCTAAGGAGGGAATAAACGCCCATGAGATAATTCCTTGTTGGGCATAGAAATGATCCTCCACTTATTATCCATGCACAGGAAAGCAAGGATTTTGAATCTAAATCTTTAACACCAGAGTGAAAGAAAATCAATTCGGCTCTTGGTTGACTGCTCAGGAATGGACTAATAACTGAAAGAATAAATGAACAGAAGATAAAAACACAATTTTTCTTTGTATTAAAAACAAAAAAAAATGTAGAGAAGTCATTAGCATTCAAATTTTGGGTTCGCCATTGGAAATGAAATCAAAAGTATAGTGAGCCTAAGGTTGGGATAACTTTGAATTCTTTGATCATTAAACACTCGGCTCATCAAGATAAGTTCGTTGAAAGAAAAAAAAAATGAAATCTCTGGTTAGTATTACGATGAATAAAACATAAACTTTAACACAATATAAGTACCTTAACTTAAGGCACTCAAAGATAATTTAACTACCCTTCAACCAAATTTCACACGCGTAAATTTCCAGGACAAAAAATTAACTAAATGTTTAACATAGTGTGACACATGCATGCTTTCGACGTTAGAGAGATGCATATACATGGAATTTAACTACCATTCAATACAAAAATACACATCCTCACTGTAGCCAAATGAGAATGCTTTGAAGTTGACGACGACGCCCTCTCCCTATGCAACCCACAGGTCGGAAGGTCCACGTCATCATAGGATCTTTCCTCTTTACACGGCCCGAAGAACTCTAAATGGTTCTTCTATTTTCCTGTCGAGAAATCTGTACCCACAATAATCTCTTCACGGGATCCCCTCTTTACAATTGGGAGATCGGACTTCGCAACATCACGAGGTCAGTGGTCAGGCGTTGGTCTCTCGAATCCCCAAAACTCGACAACCAATCAACGCTGACACTTTCTTTCCCTATCGAGGTTTTCTCTATCGCGAATTCAGTGCTCGCGATGTCAATCAACTCGGTTCTCCGACTCCCGAGTCCTGATATGCCGAAACTCCGACACACGCATGAGTTTGACTATTCAACGCACCGTCACCTCTATCAGGATTTCGAACTTCGCGGGATAGCGAATCCTAATGCAATTATTTCGGGAATTCTCACCACGAAACCCTGATACAGTCTGCCACCTGTCCACTTATCGACTCCTATGGCCCCACACTGTCCTCGTAACCGTCGAGATATCGCATTTCACGATTTCGTGATTCCCGTTGTAGTGTTCACGGGACTTCAACCCACAAAAACACGATATGGAAACCCACGAGTAGATCTGATAGTTCTTACGGCTCGGATCTATGGTCCTGCCCCTCCTGAGCTTCGTACCCTTAGGGAATACTCTCTGTATCTCCCCTACTCCTCCGTGAGATCTAATGACTCACGGAACTTCGCGAAATCTCCTCGGAGAATTTCGTCTATGCACTCCCTCCTGGATGATCTCTGCAACCTGAACCAAGTATTCCTCCATGAAAACTTGTCCACCTGGACTCAAACTTACGATGCTTCTTACAACTTTTTGTCACATCTTCCTTTCACTGTCCTTCAACAAATTCGAAGGCCTTACCCTTCCTGAGATTTCTTATAATTCTGAGTCTTAGAAAAGACTCTTGTGCGCACTCCTTGCGGCAACTTTCAGACACTTCCCAGCGTTGAATTCTCTAACTCTATGCACACCTGCAGTAGAAGTCTCTAAATACTTTACTCAGGTTCGCAACCCCGAAACTTCCCTCAGCCTACGCACTCCTTGCATGGCCATGTGCCCTGTTTGCACCTCAGAGTGAGTGAGAGAAAAAACTATCTCTATCTGAACCCTCTGTCAACGCACTCCTTGCAGACACTTCAACTGCACTCCTTGTAGGAATCCTTGTTCAGATAGAGAAACAATTAAAACTCATTCATTCTTCCTTTCAGACTTCAAACTCAAACATGAAATCATATACATAGCACATAAAGAAAATGTATAAAAGGAAGCAAACATTCATGGGCATATCATTCAACATCAATACATAGGGAACAAACACGAAAACCATGAATTTGAATCAATCTCTTTCTATTAATCCAAATCCCTGTACATGGGTGTTCTTACACAGCTCTCTGCATGCTCTTCTCTCTATGCTCACTACTCAATAATGTTACAATACACAATGAGGGTGTCTATATCCCGTTTCCCTCTTGCGCTCTCAAGCAGTCTAATCTAGAATTAAATTCTATCTACCTGCATTAACTACTTTAAATGTCTTCTACCTACTAAGGACGAGAGCGAATCGCTCAAGGTCCAATTACATCATACAAGTGCACTTCATTAAATTGCCATATTTAAGATTGCGCAACAAATTCAAGGAAATTTCAAAACTTGTGCTGGCGCTTGCCCAGTTGTCCTTCACTTCCGCGTTGGCTCGCTTGATGTTGGCGATGCTCCTGCATCATAATACCTCGCTTGAAACTTTTCATGGGCTCCTGTCCATGGGATCTCGCACGGTCTATCCATGCTTTTCGATCTCCACTTCATTCTCTTAGCTGGCATCTTCAACTAGATGGTTCTTCCACTGGACCAGATACTAAAAGTATTTCTTTCGCCTGGTCTTCTTTCTCACTCTTTTATCTAGTATCTAATCCATCTGCGGCTTATCTACGACTGGCATCTGCTTTGTCCACTGAACCACTGGCTTCTCATTTTCTGTCACTTCTTCCTCATCTTTATATGGGTACAAATCTGAGATATTGAATATAAGAGAAATTCCGATCCCATCGGGTAATTCAATCTCGTAAGCATTCGCCCCAAATTTCTTCAAGACCTTACATGGCTCAATTTTCTTCATCTTCAGCTTGTTATATGTTCCTCTTAGGAACCTTTATTTTCACAAATGTGCCAGAACCAAGTCACCAACCTCAAACTGAAGTCGTCTCTTATGTTGATCTGCTCTGCGCTTATACTCCTGGATTGAATTCAGCAGTCACTCCTTCACTTGGCTCTGAAGTTCCTTCGTCGCCTCTGCGAATTATTTTTCACTAGCACTCCTAGTCGCAGTTTGTTCTGAATCCCTTAGTTCAGAAATTCCTCTCGGTTGCATGCCATAGACAATCTGAAACAGACTATGTCCTGTGCTCCTATTAACTGAGTCATTATAAGCAAACTCTGTCTATGGTAATATGTTGTCCCACTGGTTGTGGTGTTCTGTCACCAAGATTCTCAGCAAGTCTCCCAAACTTCTGTTCACCACTTCTGTCTATCCATCCATCTGAGGATGATAAGATGAACTAAATGAAAAGTTAGTTCCTAGCTTCTTCCATAAGGTCCTCCAAAAATTCCCTATGAATTTCGTATCATGATCCGAAACTATGCTTCTCGGCAACCCATGAAGTCGAATGACTTCTTTGAAAAGCAGATTCGCAATTTGAGTTGCGTCACTAGTTTTCTAACATGGAATGAAGTGTGCCATCTTGGAAAATATATCCACCACCACAAAGATTGAATCAACACCTCTTTGTGTTCTTGGCAACCCCAATACAAAATCCATGCTAATTGCATCCCATGGCCTCTCTGGTATGGGAAATAGTTGATAGAATCCCGCATTCTTCTTCCTTCCCTTTGAATGCTAGCAAATTCTACATCTGTCCATGAATATCCTGACGTTTTCTCGCATTTCGGGACAAAAATATGACTCATTCAACTTTGCGAATGTCTTGTTGTGACCAAAGTACCCTGCTAATCCTCCACTGTGTTTCTCCTTTAGAAAATTATCCCTCATGGAGCATTTCAGAATACACAGTTGATTTCCCCTGAATAGCAGTCCTTCCTGGATCATGTACTCTATCCATTGGCTTCTGTCTCTGAGAACTGGATTCTTAGCTGTTTCATACACCTCCCTAAAATCCTGAACACCTGCGTACATGTCTTTGAGATCATCAAAACCCAAATTTTGACTTTGAACTCCTGCAACAGCAAACACTTCCTGCTCAAAGCATCAACAACTTTCTTAGTAGTACCATAAATATGTTTAATCACAAAAGTGAAATTTTCCATATACTCAACCCATTTGACATGTTTCTGATTCAACTTCTCCTGTTGAGTAGCAAACTGTAGTGCATGATTGTCACTGTATAAGACAAACTCCTTCAGAATCAAGTAATGCCTCCATTTCTTTAATGCCTGGATGATAGCATAAAACTCCTTATCGTAAGTGGATTACTTCACTTTAGCTTCATTCAACTTCTCTCTGAAGTATGCTATCAGCCTATCTTCCTGACTCAAGACTGCCCCGATTGCAAATCCGCTTGCATCGCATTTCACCTGAAATGTTTTCTGGAAATTCGGCAACACCAAAAATTGTTGTTTAGTAATCTTCCTTTTCGACAGATTGAAACTCTTCTCAGCTTCCTCTGTCCAGTGAAACGACTTGTGTTTTTTCTTCATAGTGTCCATCATCGCTGCACTAATTCCACTGAAATTCTTGATGAACTTCTGGTAGAAACTAGCCAATCTGTGAAAACTCCTCACCTCAAAAATCTTCTTCGGTGATGGCCAATTCTTGATCACTTACACCTTATCTGGATCCATCCTCAACTCATTTGCCAAAATAACTAATCCCAAGTAAATGAGCTCTGTCTTCATGAATGAGGACTTCTTCATGTTTCTCATCAGCTTCTCCTACTGTAATCTTTGCATCATTGTAGCCAAATGCTTTAGATGCTCTGCCACTGTCTTACTGTAAACCAGTATATCATCCAAATACACAATGATGAATTTACCGATGAACTCCCTTAGGACTTCATTCATCAACCTCATGAAGGTACTCGACGCGTTTGTTAAGCCAAACGGCATAACGAGCCATTCATACAAACCCTCGTTTGTTTTGAATGTTGTCTTCCACTCATCACCTTCTCTCATGTGGATCTTGTGATAACCGCTTTTCAAATCAATCTTTGAAAAATACTTTTCTCCACTCAAGCAATCCATTAGATCATCCATCCTCGGCGATGGAAATCTATACCTGATGGTTATATTGTTGATCTCCCTTGAATCAATACACATCCTCCAACCTCCGTCTTTCATTGGACTAAGTACTGTTGGAACAACACATGGACTCAAGCTTTCTCTGACCAAACCTTTGTCCAACAACTCCTAGACTTGCCTCTTAACTTCTTCATTCTCTTGCGGTGTCAATCTGTACGTGGCTTTGTTTGGAAAAATGGCTCCTGGTATGAGATTGATATGGTGACTCACACTTCTGTACAGTGGCAACGAATGAGGTAATTCGTCCACTACAATGTCAACGAACTCTTCCAGTAGTTCCTGAATCTCCTCTGGTAAATCCTCTACCCTTGTGTTGGTCAAAACAATGTTCGTTTTTCTGACCACAATGAACTGTGGATCCTCCTTCTTCTTAACCTCTATAAGAAGTTCCTTCCCACTCATGAGAAGTACAGTGTTGCTCACTTTCGGCTTCACCTCCTTATCATTAATTGGAAGCAACATGTGTGTCCTCCCATTCTTCTCTAGGGTGTATGTGTTCATTCTCCCATCATGAATCACATTCCTGTCATATTGCCATGGTCTACCCAGCAATAGATGACAAACATCCATAGGAATGACATCACACAAGATCTTATCATTATATCCTCCTATCTTGAATTCAACTAAACATTGTTTAGTGACAGTTACCTGATATCCTTTTTGTAGCCACGAAACTCTGTATAGGCTTGGATGATCAGTCGTCTCCAGCTCCAGCTTCTCTACCATCTCCATAGAAATGAGATTATCCATGCTACCACTGTCTACAATGACCTTGCATACCCTATCCTTGGTCTTGCAAGCAGTCCTTAAAAGTCGGGTCCTTTGGACTGAACTCCCTACCTCCTTCTCAGGTGTCAAAAGGAATTTTCGCATCATCAACGATCTTCCTCCTTCAATGTCTTCTGCCTCAACATCTCGCCTCTGTGCCTCGGCGATGTGAGCCTCTCCTCCTTCCTTCTTTTTATCTGGACATTTATAAGACTTGTGCCCATTCTTTCCACATGTGAATCATGTGATTACTCCACCTCTTCCTCTTCCTCTGCCTCTAGTACAAGGAAAAGTGTGATTGCCAACATAATCTCCTCTCTGCTCAGTATGTTGCCCTCGCTGTGAGGTTCCACCTCTCTCTGTTTGAGTCTAAGGTTTCTTCTAGTCCTCCTTGGGCTTCTGGTATTTATCCTGGGCAACTGATTTGCCTCTGGGATGAATTCTTCCTTGGATCCTCTCACTTTGTTTTCGGCTAAGCTTCTTTTCAGCTTTTAGAGCCATCTGATAAGCATCTTCCACCATTCGGATGGTTACCATGCTCATCTCATCCTGGATATCATATCTCATGCCATTCATGTATCTGAAAACTTTCTCATCATCGCTCTCCCGATGACTTACCCTGATGTTCAGTTTGTAGAATTCCTCAGTGTATTCTTTCACTCTCATCAGCTTCTGTCTCAGGTTCTGCATCCTCCTGAACATAGTAATTTGATAGTCCCTGGGGATGAATTTTGCCTTCATCTTCACGATCATTCTATCCTAGCTTTTGATATTCTACTTGCTCTTGCAGTGTCTGTCAGCTTGTAGTTCATCCCACCACAATGCTGCATTTCCCTTTAATCTCGTGACAACATGCTTGACTTTCTTTTCCTCCTCGACATCTTCATAGTTGAAGTATGTGTCCAAAGCTCTAATCTAGTCTAGAAGTTCTTCTGCATCCAAGTTTCCCTCATAAACCAGAATTTTCATCTTTTCTCTCACACCCATCCTTGCAATAGCTCTGATCAAATGTTCATTTGATGCATCTTCAACTGCAACTTCTTCTTCGCATTCAACCTCAACTTCACTTTCGGAATCACTAAGATCCCCCACATCGACTTTGCGTCTTTGCACTATCTCCATGTCTTTGATTCTGTCTCGTAGATCACGCATATCTCTATCCATGGCTGGATCTTTCATCTCCCTGCCTCTTCTTTTCGACATTTCCCTATCCTCTGGTGGATCGGGTGTTTGCATGTCCCTTCTCCTTGGTGGCATGGTGAATTCTTCTTTCTCTGCTACAGAAAGAAAAGAACCTTTCTGTGCTCTAATACCACTTGATGTGTATCAGAGTGCTCTTTACCTCTTATGCCTCCCTCATATGAAATATACAGACAATAATCAGGCTCTGATACCACTTGACGCTAACGCCCTCTCCCTACACAACCTGCAGGTCGGAAGGTCCATGTCAGCACATGATCTTTCCTCTTTACACGGCTCGAAGAACTCCAAATGGTTCTTTTATTTCCTTATCAGGAAATATGCACCCACAGTAATATCTTCACAGGATCCCCTCTTTACAATAGGGAGATCGGACTTCAAAACTTCACGAGGTCAGTGGTTAGGCGTTGGTCTCTCGAATCCCCGAAACCCGACAACCAATCAACCCTGACCCTTTATTTCCCTATCGGGGTTGTCTCTATCACAAATTCGGTGCTCGTGATGTCGAGAAACTCGATTCTCTGACTCCCGAGTCCTGATATGCTGAAACTCTGACACACGCATGAGTTTGACTATTCAACGCACCGTCACCTCTATCGGGATTTCGGACTTCACGGGATTGCGAATCCTAATGCAATTATTTCAGGACTTCTCACCATGAAACCCCGATACAGTCTGCCACCTGTCCACTTACCGACTCCTATGGCCCCACACTGTCCTCGTAACCGTCGGGATATCGTGTTTTGCAATTTTGTGATTCCCGTTGCAGTCTTCACAGGACTTCAACCCACGAAAACCCAATATGGAAACCCACGAGTAGATCCGATGGTTCTTACGGCTCAGATCTACGGTCCTGCCCCTCTTGAGCTTTGAGCCTTTAGGGAATACTCTTTGTATCTCCCCTGCTCCTCTGCGAGATCTAACGACTCATGAAACTTCGCGAAATCTCCTCAGAGAATTCCGTCCATCCACTCCCTCCTGGATGATCTCTGCAACCTGAACCAAGTATTCCTCCATGAAAACTTGTCCACTTTCACTCAAACTTACGACGCTTCTTACAACTTTTGGTCGCAGCTTCCCTGCACTGTCCTTCAACAAATTTGAAGGCCTTACCCTTCTCGAGCTTTCTTATAATTCTGAGTCTTAGAAAAGACTCTTGCACGCACTCCTTGTGGCAAATTTCAGACACTTCCCAGCGCTGAATTCTTTGACTCTACGCACACCTGCAACAATAGTCTCTAAATAATTTACTCAGGTTCACAACAATGAAACTTCGCTCGGCCTGCACACTCCTTGCACGGCCCTGTGCCATGTTTGCACCTCAGAGTGAATGAGAGCAAAAGCTATCTCTATCTAAAACCTCTGTCAACACACTCCTTGCAGACACTTCAACTGCACTCCTTGTAGGAATCCTTGTTTAGATAGAGAAACAATTAAAACTCATTCATTCTTCCTTTCAGACTTCAAAGTCAAACATGAAATCATATACATAGCACATAAAACAAATGTATAACAGAAAGCAAACATTCATGGGCATATCATTCAACATCAATACACAGGGAACAAACAGGAAAACCGTGAATTTGAATCAATCTCTTTCTATTAATCTAAATGCCTGTACATGGGTGTTATTACACAGCTCTCTGCATGCTCTTCTCTCTATGCTCACTACTCAATAATGTTACAATACACAATGAGGGTGTCTATATCCCGTTTCCCTCTTGTTCTCTCAAGCAGTCTAATCTAGAATTAAATTCTATCTACCTGCATTAACTACTTTAAATGTCTTCTACTTACTAAGGACGAGAGAGAATCTCTCAAGGTCTGATTACATCATACAAGTGTGGTTCATTAAATTGCCATATTTAAGATTACGCAACAACTTCAAGGAAATTTCAAAACTTGTGCTGGCGCTTGCCCAACTGTCCTTCGCTTCCATGTTGGTTCGCTTGATGTTGGCGATGCTCCTTCATCAGAAGTCATTGTCCCACACGTGCTCTGTCTAGCTCCCGCTTGTCAACCGATGTGACCTCACTAGTACCTCCCAACCAACACTAGGGGTACTCTTCTTCCCCTTGAGCCCCCCGAGCTGCAAAGGGACCACGCACACAATACCATAGAATTCTATATCCCAGCTTGCCTCGCAAGGTCAAGCTACCACTCCCACAAGAGAAAGTTCAGTCAAGATGAAATTTCAACAACGTAACCTTGCACAAGCCAAATGTGATGCATAATCCTCCTCTACCATCCTTTTTATATATTTTTCAATTGATTAGTTTCCCAAACCCTCATTAGATTCCTTTTTCATTTATTTAATTATGAAAAACCTCCCCCGTACACATGTCGTCTGATCCCCTAGTTGCACCAAAAAATAAATTTATTAATTAATTAAATTTTCCTATTTCCTTCACCCACCTAGAGCGTTCCTAAAAACGCTCCTATGTGTCCCAATATTCCCTTAGAATTCTTAAATGACTTATGCTTTACTTAATTCCTAGTTGAGTTCATAAATAAAAAGTTTCAAAGGTTATATTCCTTACTAAGTTAGACATTCCCCTTTTTCTATTAAGTTTCCTCTTTTCTTTAAGTTTCCCCTTTTCCTTAGGTTTCCCCCTTTTCTTTAAGTTTTCCCTTTTCCTTAGGTTTCCCCCTTTTCTTTAAGTTTCCCTTTTTCGTAAAGTTTTCCCTTTTTATAACTAAGTTCATAATTAGCAGGTTTAGACAAAAACAACCAAATACCCCTTTTATTAATTAAACCTTTATTAAAATTTCCACTTTAATTATTAATGCTTGAATTTTCTTTACCCCCTTATTGTTACATGTCTAATTAGTTTTTTTTTTCAAACATTATACTCATACCTAGGTTTTCAATTTACTAGGCTTGCTGACAATGTTTAAGGAAAAGTTTGTTATTAAACTTTACTTATCACATCATTCATTTTAAGGCCAACCTGGTCCTAAGGAGGCATAGTTTTCTAGGCATTAGGTTTATTAACTTACCATATTTAAAATCATGACATTCCCTTTAGGATGCAACACATGCTCCAAGGGTGCCACTGGCCTCTTTTTGTTTTATTTGTGCGACATGCCTTCAAGACACACTACATGCTCCAAGGGTGCCACTCACCTCTTGACATAATTTGGTAGATGTCAAACCCCTGGAGTCAATACTACATTAGGTGATCTTATGGAAGACTAAGGGCCTCTAAGGAATAAGGACCATCCCTTATTGTGCGCCCCTTAGAATCATCGTGAGCGACTGTGACAATTTTCCCTCATGGCATCATGCGTCTTCTTGAACTAGGTAATCGTTAACCTACAGTTCGAGCCACGATGGGAGTGTTAGTAGGTTGTGGAAGGGCTTCTACCACACCTCTCCCTCAATGTCTTTGGTTGTCTTGAATGACCTCTTTACTCCAAATGTGAGTCTACTCAGAAAGTTACCGTCAACCTGCATCCATCAATGAATCATGTCAGCAATAACACTCAACATCATAATATCTAATCATATGTACATACGTTACATCAAAAACATTCAAACCCTAACAGTCCACTCTGTAACTCAATCCAGAGTCCATAAAGTTTCATTGATGCCTTGGTATCCTCAACATCTAGAGTCCTGTACACTTAGGAGAACCCAGTCAATGGCACCTAATGATGTAAATATAACAAAAATAACATATCATTGAATCCCCAATATCTCATAATAATAATCACAACAACCAATCGTATAAAGAATCAGATCACTTGCATGCAAGTGTCCTCAAATAATAAGTTTGCTCAATGTGCACAAGAGTGGGATGTTACACTTTGGATATACACAAATAATAGAGAAATGAATGCTATATGAATCATATAACTAATTTTCAACAATGTAACATCATAAATACATGGGTTCGAGGAGGCCCAATGAAATATGCTATAGTAACTATTGCATGAAGTCTAGAAGAAGAGGTTCATTGTTGCAAGAAGGGAGGTGTGTCATCTCATAAGAGACATACACAAAAAAAAAAATATAGTTACAAATACTTTAAATTTATGTTTACCAGATATTTGTTGGATGCAAAATTAAATACATAAGAAACGAAAATACAAAAAATGTGTTGTACTAATTTCATCGAGGAATATAACTCAAATTGGATTCTTTGTCATGCCATGATGTGTATACCCATAATGAGAGCATCAATTCGAAAAAAATACATTGAAGCCAGAATATCCAGCTTAACCCAAAGACCCTACACTTGGTGGTATAACATCATCAAATGATGGGTCTTGATGGGAAGTAGCCAAAAACATGTTATGTTCAACTAGATTTTGTGTTCAAGATGATATTGCAGTACTTGTGGTTCGAATCCCATATCTTGGATGAGCTCGTTAGTAAGGGGGGTTGGGGGTCTAGGAAATCACTAAGGACTAGGAGAACCTTTAAATGGGTTACAACTAGTTTTCTAAGATCATCAAATGATGTCTT
Organism: Picea glauca; assembly: GCA_000966675.3. NCBI lineage: Eukaryota > Viridiplantae > Streptophyta > Pinopsida > Pinales > Pinaceae > Picea > Picea glauca. Next base: position 385,072 of record JZKD02S2187456.1, read on the forward strand.
TTGATGAGAAGCATCCTCAAATGTGTTATGTTGAACTAGAGTGTGTGTTTAGGATCATATTGTACTACTAACGAATTGAATCATATGTCTAAGTTTAGGTGGATAGTAGGGGGTTAGGAAATAACCCAGGAGTGGTAGGCCCTATTAATGGATTACACCTGGTGGTTGTCCGATCCTGAGTTGAGCCAAGAAACCCCCCCTGGAATTCTCCAATGAAAAAATAATTTACATGAACACCCAAGATGAACTCGACCCATAATTTTTGAAAAAAATATAGCTCTCACTACAAGGAGGTTTATCAAATACCATAAACCATTGACCCATTCAATTGTATCTACATGCTATGAATGTGCATCAATCCATGCAAAGACACATCTTTTCAGATCGGGTAGTTGGTTTGTTCGAGGGTCATTGAACAATTGATCAACACTCCCTTTAGTTTTTTGACTTCTTTGTTACTAATTCCATTTATAGTAGTCTCTTATCCTATCCCTACATCCAAACTTATCAAACAATTAGCCATGGACATGGTCGATGGAAGCAATGAAGGTGTCAAGTGAAGTGGCAAATGAAATAGAGGATGGATTTATTTTACTCTTAAGCTATCAAGTTATGTTTTTAAGTGCATTTAGACATTGACTAATTTAATGATATGGTTCTTCCGGAGAGTCTGGGTTTGGGTTTTCATATTTTTGCCTTGTTGTGCTGGAATAATAACTACAATTAAACAATAAAAAAAAATCCTTAAAAAATGTAAATTTTTTAATGTATATGTAAATTATAAAAGTGACATATAATATCAAATATACCTAGAACTGGGAAATTGTATGAACCAAATGTTGAGTTGCAATGATGCTCATGTTTAGACCATGCTTTTCCTCATCATTTTTTTCCTAGATAATGAAGTGCACTAGCATTTATGGAGGAGAAATGGCCATGGTTAGTGAGAAACTAATAGTAAGAGAGTCACTTTTTTTTATCCATTTATAAAGAGGAACACATATACATTCATGTTGCATGCGTGTTAAGAAATGTGAATTCATTTTTAATGTCTTCGCACTATTTTTTAAAATATACACATGAAATCTTATAATCCGTGATGGAATAATATAAAGCATGAAGCTTCTACATGGGGCCAAGATCATTTAAATGGAAATACATGTGTGTTCCTAAAAAACGAATGAGCACAGATTCATATTGATATGGAAAAGGAAATCATCTTTGTGAGCACACCCATAAACACAAATTTGGTAAGAATGAGAACATCAAAATTTTCCTTTTTACAATCACTATAGTAAATCCATCTCACATTAATTCCTATCCAACCACTTGTAAATCTCATATTTTATAGCCATGTCGGACAACTTGTAAATCACATATTTTACAAGTAGAAAATGTGCACAAGCATGCAAATGTCACCACATATTAAGAATTTTTTAAATCCATTTAATTTTGTAAAGTATTATAGGTTTATATGTATAAGTAGTTGAACCCTTCTGTTTAGAAGGTACCATAAGTCTCACCCCATATTCAAGAAGGATGAGTGGGAATTTGTATAAAGAGTTAAATCATTATTCATAAAAGTACAATGACAACATCACCTTCATTATTATCAAGATGATATTGAATCATCATCTTTACAATAAAAATAAAATGGTTTAAATGTATATTCATCAACCTATATAATGGGGTATCTATATAAATAGTTAAATCAAGTTCCTTATGAAATAGGGTGAGAACTTCTTCTTCTTCTTAAAAATAAAAATATATAGTTGTGCATCCTCCTTCAACCCCATCTCACCCTAAACCTTATCTCTTTCATAGCAACCCCATCTCACCCTAAACCTTATCTCTTTCATAGCAACCCCATCTCACCTTAAACCTTGGCTCTTTCATAGAAACAATGAAATAATTATAGAGTACAATATAAGCACTTTTTGGAGTTTAAGTATAAAGGTATTTCTTGAGGGTTGAAATTTCAGGGTTAGGTAGGGGTTTCACATACAAAAAGGATCTTCAAAATAAATATGACGTGTTCTTCTTCCTTGAAAATATTTTATCTACAATCCAATAAGAGGGAGATGTGTAATATGTGGAACAAAAAATATATTTGAATGTCACCCATAAATAAAATATTTCAACATCCATCAGAAGTAAAATATCATGATTTTTTTAATTGGTTCCTTCTACTTCCAACTTAAGAAAATATGTTGACTTCCAACTTAAGTAAAATAATTTTATAGAGAGAGAAAATGAAAGTAAAATATTCTTATGGTTAAAAACATTGGAATGGTGAATTGAGTATAAGGTAGATGTGTGCAGTTCCTTCACTGCTAAACATGGATTTGAGTCCTGAAACACACACACATATACCAATCCAAACATCAAATTGGTTTATAAGACTAGTTGTTTGTAAGAGAAGGGACCCATCCTCCATTTTGTATACTCTAACAAGATATACAAACCCTGCCCCCTTTGGGTTTGAACCTATGACTTCCAAGGAGGAAACACATGCAACATTGCTTCAAGTTTTGTACTCCAGGAGGCAGAAAGTATAAATTCATGTAATCCCCAAAGAGGCAGAAAGTATCGATATAGGTTGATTATGTGTAAGCTTCATCTGGATGATGCAATATCTCCCTTGAATGATAACTAAAATGAATATCATTGTCTCGTGGATGTTTCCCTTGTAAAGAGTTTTACCACATAAAATTGTCGTGTTACTATGTGTGATTCCTCATTGCTCTATTCTGTAATTGGTCAATTTAAATCCATTTTTATTTATGCTTCTGTTGCAGAACAACAAGTGGTATAAGAGGAGGTCGTGCAGGTGTATCATGTGTGCCAAGTCTAATTGTTTGTATATGTTTGTGAGTGAAAGAAACTTCAAACTTTCTTTGGCAGGTGAGGGTCAGAAGATTTGTGTACTGAGGAGGTGAGACGATTTCACGATCTAAGAGTATTGATATAGTGGTATTTAGTATGTCGATGCTCCCTCCAACGCTCACACGGTTCAGAGATCCAAATTTTCCCACATCGACACGTGAGAGCTTGTAGACAGAAGTTCCATGTTAAAGTGGCATGCCCCCTTCAACTGAAGCAAAGCGCCATTCACAAACCTGGTTCCTTGAAGATATATAAAAATATTTTATGCCTTGAATCTTATTTTATACAGTTTCACTTTTAATTAAAATATTGTACCTCCACATTTTTTTTAAAGGAAGCTTAGTTTATAAGTTGTGGTATTTGGGGTGATTTTTTCAAATCATGAAGGTTCAAAGATCAAAGTTTGAAGTGGAAAATTTGAGTGGAAAAAAAACTTTGATTTATGAAAGATGAAGATGCAAGATCTCTTGGTGCAACAAGGGTTGCAAAAAAAATTGGTGGGTGAGACAAAGAAACTCGAAAGCATGATGGAAAAGGAATCATAAGAACTGGATGCAAAATCACTCAGTACCATTTTTTATGTCTAGCAGATGAATTTCTATTTAATATCATAGGAGAGGATACAATAGTAGGATTATGGAACAATATGGAAAGCCTGTATATGAAGAATTCGTTGACAAGCATATTTTTTTTGAAGAAACAATTATATAGTTTGCAAATGAAAGAAGGTATGATAATTGCTAACCATTTAAATACCTATAATACCCTTATAGCTTAATTGACTAGTATGGAAGTTAAATTCAAAGATGAAGATAAGGCTATTACACTATTTTATTTGTTTCCTGGGTCTTGTGATAGTTTAGTCACCTCTATTAGCTTTAGATCAATAGATGTTTTAGTCTATGACTCTGTTGTTTGAGATTTGTTGGCTGAGGAGATGAGGATAAAATCTAGTAAAGAATCCTCAACTTCAGAGGCAATGCTGGTCAGAGGTTGATCCAAAGAAAGAGAGAAGAATCATAGAAGTTCTTCACAATATAAGTCAAGTGGGAAAATGGTAGAATAAAATGTTGGTACTGTGGAAAAATAGGGCATATCAAGAAAGACTACTGGAAAAGAAAAGAATCTGAAGAGAACTCTACGAAATAAGAAAATTTGGCTGCAACAAATCCAAGTACCACTAAGGAATTTTTATCCGTTTCTATTATTTTACAATATCAGGAAGAATGGTTGTTAGATTAGCATGCCTCCCACCACATGTGCTCACATAGAAACTGGTTCATTTCATACCAATCTATTGATGAGGGTGTAGAGTTTATGGGAAAAGGTTTTCCCTGTAAAACTATTGGGGTTGGTAGTATTAGAATCAAGATATTCTATGGTGCTGCTAGAGAACTAACAAATTTGAGATATGTACCTAATCTTAAGTTAAATTTGATTTCATTAGGTGTTTTTTATTCTGGTGGATATAAGTATGCATCTCAAGGTGGATCACTCAAAGTGTCGAAATGCAGTTTAGTAGTGATGAAGGAAAAAATGATTGATAACCTTTATAAGCTAGAAGGATGTACTAATTTTTCATATGAAGTACAAATGTATCTTCTTGTTTATGGAAGAAGCAACAAGGTCATACGAGAAATAAAGATTTGAAGAAATGTAATCTTCTTCTAGTCTTAGGATAGTTGTTTCTTCTTTTTTCTTGGTTTGTATCTCTGTTATTTATTATGATGGAGAAAAGGGATGTAATGTGTGGGATCCTACTTCCCACAAGATCATAATTAATAAAAATATATTGTGTATGTAACAACCATAATGGTTAGTTCAAAATCTTAAGGGTAGATTTTTTTGCATGCTAGAGGATTCATTGTATGGCTTAATGGTACCCATGCCATTGTACAAAAGGGTTGAATTTTTCATGGTGAGACAAAAGTTTTCAAGGGGTAAGCATGACTATATTTTTAATAGTACATTCACTATCCTTATGTTATTTTATGATGATATGTTCATTGCAAGTTGAAGCATATTTCAGATCAGTAAGATAAAGAATCAATTGGACATGACATTTCAGATGAAGGATCAAGGAGCAACAAATCAAATTTTGAGAACAAAAGTACACAGAGATGGTAATAATGGTAAGTTGTGGTTGAAGTTCAGTATGAACATCATGAAACCAATTAAAATCCATGTTTCTTTCGATTATAAGTTTTCTTCAAGTTTAGGTCCTTTTATAATGAAGACAAAGTTATGTCTCGTATACCTTGTCTCAGTTCAGTAGGAGGTATTTTTGATGTGATGAAATGGTTAAAACTAGATGTTTCACATTTAGTTCATGTTGTCAAACACCTCACAAATTCAGGTGGAGCGGTGAAATGGGTTCTTCAAATTTTAAGAGGCACAAGTGTCACCTATAATAGTTTCAGTTATTTAGTTAGTGGTAATTATAATTTATATTTTGCAGGTGTTTTGGATAGAAGGAGATCTGCCTCAACATATGTCTCAAAGAATTGTTTTGGAAGACATCTTGGAGGTGGATTGATCCCTCATAAAATCCATATTCTAGAAAATCGTACAAATATGTTCATGAAACCAGTCTTATTAGAGAAGCTACATTGGTGATTGGATTCTCTTCGCTTGCAACATATGTGATGAATAAACTAGAAAATGATATTTAGTTAAATTTTTTTCAAGGTGGAAATAATTGATATATGCCAACAATTTTTCCATGATTTTGTGGATTGTAGAAGATTTAGTGGATCCTTTTTATTTAGTTTGTTGTTGAAACAAATCACACAATATGTGGACCAACATAAATGTAATTGGTTCTATGTAATTGTTTGAGAGATGTTATAAATCCATGTAAACCCATAGGGGAAGAGAATCTTGAGAGAGGTTGAGCATGTGTAAGCCTCATCTAGATGATATAATATCTCCCTTAAATGATAAATAAATGAACTATCATTGTCCTATGGATGTTTCCCTTGTGAATGGTTTTACCACTTAAAATCATTGTGTTGCAATGTGTAATTCCTTATTGTTCTATTATGTAATTTTTCCATTTAAATCCATTTTGATTTATGCTTTCATTGTATAACAACATATAATTACATAGCATGCCCCCCACTACTCAACAACATATAAATGTTTTGGAATATAGAGATATTACTCATTGTGGGTATACCTAAACAAAGTGATAAGAAAGATTTATGGGAATAGGTCCAAGATACGAGGTACATTGGGAAGAGAGACACAATGGAGTTTTATTGGTTGTAAGAAAAGTTCAAGTTTCTTTGCAAAATTCGCTCTAAAATCAACTTTAAGGTTATAGAATGGGATGCAGAGACAGATAGAAACTTGGTCGAATACACTCAAGTCTTAGGGAACCAAAGAAAATTAAATAATTATCAACAAAGGAAACATGGTGTTCTACTGGAAACACTCTTTCTATGCGTCTCTCTCGGGAACTCTCTAGGGAACTTGTTATAAGGTATCAACTTATATTTTCTATTTGTAAGATTAGACATTATATTATGTTTGCACCTGTAGTTAAGTTTTGGTTCCCATATTGGCCAAGGCTAGTGTTTCTCAGACATCTTGATATTGTCGATTAAGCTCTAGTTTTCAGTATGGAGAGTAAATTTTTTTAGGTTCATTTTTTTGTGTGTATATATAACATCCTAGTTTTAACCCTTATGAACTATAATGTATTATGTAATTTTGACTTACGTTGATGAGCCAGTAAAGTTGAAAGAGGGCTAGAGTGCCTAGGATATGTAATACATTTATATACATTAATAAAATAATACATCGTTGGTTGCTAGATGGACAAGGAAAAACGTTAAATGGGACTATGATTCTTCAAGAGAGGGGGTTTGAGGGGATAAGTATTTATTTTATAATTTATTTTCTCATTTTGTCTTAATGGAGAATAATAGTTACATGAGATTCTTGGGGGCAAGGCCAAGTGATTCCTTAATTCCAAGAATTATATCATCCTTGGTCTGTTTGGGGATTCTCATTCTTGTTCTTTTGGTTGATTCTTTGTCACTCATTCATGCACTCACTCAATTGCTCAATGTTCACACCTTTCGTTTTGTTCTCAATCCATTTATTCTTTCACATAATCACCTTTCCTTATTTTGTGTCTTGGCTCATGAAAGGAAAACAAGTTGTTGGAGAGGAGACATGGTTTTATTGGTTGTAGATATTGTTGGTGTATTCCACCCATGAATCAAGTCCTGCATGTTTGATATTCTTTGGCCTGTGTTCAGTTCTGCTCAGAACTACGAGTCCTAAGAGTCCCAGCATGGAGATTCTGGAAAAGAGGCACTAGAGCCCTGGAAGGATATGGACAACCTAAGGGACTACATGGCAGAGAAGGGGTTCCATTCTCTTGGGTTGCACAGGATGGGTAGAAGAGAGATGGTGTACTTTGGATTGTTGTGGGAGATGAAAATCCCATGAGAGATTGAGTGTTGATTGGTTTGGGAAGCCGAGTGACACTCTAGAAGCGTCCTTATTGATTCATATCACTAGATCGGGGGTGACACAAGTGTCCTTGGTCTGCATCCATTTGGTGATTCATTTCACTAAAGAGACGTTCTCTTCGTTATGGTTTTATTTACATGTGTAATTATTCTGTTGTGTATTTATTTATCTATGAATTTTATATCCATAGTATGCATGCTTGTTTGTTATTGCTGTGTGCAACATATGATTCTTATTAATTATGTTTTAGCATGAACTATGATCTGTGCATGTGACTACTGCATGCATATTTATTAATTACAAGTTAGATCAGAAGTCGAAAGAAGGCCAAAAGTGGGCTTGAGGTGACGTAGCTCACCCTTTGACTGGGTGAGTACGTTACATAATGGTACCATAGCTACTAGTTGAAACACCTGGATGGTATGGGTCAAATCTATTGGTGAGGGTCTCGTGGTTGTGATCAATTATGACCATGGAATCATAAATATTAGGAGAAATGGTGTAGCAAATTTTACGCACAAGCCAGAATGTCAGAGACCCTTTGTAAGGGATCGAAAGGGCGTTACTATCCCTTTCGAACTCAACAATGATAACCACTGTGAGATCAAGGGATATCTCAATCATTAGATCAGAGGGCAGGTGAGTGGGGGTCATTCGATACAGGTGAAATCATGAATTTGGAAAGATTAAGTCCCACCTGTCAAATCTAGTTGATCGATCATTAGTCGTCGATTGAATCCAATCACAAAAGGTAAGACTTTGGAACTTTGTTATTTCAACGATCTAGGTAGGTAGGAAAAGCATAAACTACGGAAGGATGGAGTCACGGAGTCTAGTTAGTTGTTCGATTTGATAAGAGGTGCGGAGGAATCTCCATCATCGATCATGGTCATTCGACATTGACTTATTAGGGAGATTTAACTCCAAGATTTTTAAAGTTTGTTGAACTACTACAACCTAGAGCCCTGGAGCATCAATGTCCCAGAATTCTCGTTAACCATTAGATCGAAGGAAGGACTTCGAGATTGTTGTGGGTCGTTGGATCTATCATTGGTAGAAGGGTAGAAAAGTTCAGACTTCAAAAATTCACCACTCCGGCGAATACTAAGTATGTTGTAGAGAAAAACCCTGAAGCATCGAAGTGTCGAATGCACGAAAGTGTTAAGCCATGATGTCACACAGATCGTCAGATGTGGAGTAGTGATTGTGGATCATTTTTGTGGTTTATGACATGGCTTATGCCATGTGGTATTGGTGTCCTTAGGGGATACATGTCACCTGGATTTGGTGTCTTTTGGACCCCAATATGTTCATTTTTTAGTGACATGTGGCACATGTTCCACAGGTCCATGTCACCCTAGGTGACATCAGCGTGTCATGTCATCTCTAGGATTATGTGACTTGGGGGGTTTCCAAGTTTATATCAGTGAAAAGTGTCGAAGTATGAATTCATGAATGCACGTAGACCATTTATCTAGGGTTCCTTTGGGACCTTCTCGACCGTTGTATCAAGGAGAGGGAACATGGGTGAGTAATTTGGCAGATTGTCACTCCAGTGAAGTGATATAATTGGGAATGAAAATATCTCATACCCCTGGAGTGTCAAAAATTATGAAGTATGTAAGGACCATCTAGACCCAAGATTAAATCTTAATCATTCGATTAAACCGTGGATGAACAAGGTAAGTACAGATAAAATATACAAGGAAAACAACACGGTGAGGCTACACTCACTTTTATATTATTCAATGAAGATGGATTACATATTTATATAGGAAAAGACTCTCCCGAGTCAGTTACATGCAAACCAAAGACAACTAGACTCTTAACTAAGAATTGACTTTTAACATGCCTACAACTGACTCTCACAACTGAAGCTTATAATTAGCGCTTACAACTGGTGCTTTCTCCATTATTTCCAATTCTCCCCCTTAATGGAGAATGGATTGACTTCTACATCTAACATCTCCCTAAATAGTTCAAACTTAATCTTTCCAAGAGGCTTATTGAAAATATCAGCAACATTTTCACTAGTATTACAATACACAAGAGTTATTTCATTTGACTGCAACTTTTCTCTAACAAAATGATACTAAGCTTCAACATGCTTTGTCCTTGCATGAAAAATCGGATTCTTTACAATATTGATTGAACTTTGATTATCACATCTGATCATTGTAGGTTCCTTTTGTTCTTCTCCAACATCTTGAAGAAGTCTTCTTAACCAAACAACTTCACAAGTTGTTGCACACAAGGCTTTATATTTTTATTCAGTAGAAGACAAAGATATAGTAGGCTACTTTTTACTACTCCATGAAACAACCCCAGATCCAATGCTGAATGCATATCCAGTGGTTGATCTTCGATCATCCAGATTGCTAGCCCAATCAGAATCTGAATAACCTGTCAACTCAACATTAGATGCATCAGTATATTTAATACCATAATCAAGTGTACCTTTTAGATACCTGAGTACTGACTTTGTTGCATTCCAATGGATTTCATGAGGATTCACCATGAACTAACTTAACACACTCACAAAATATGAAATATCAGGTCTGGTTGTGGTGAGATAATTCAGACTACCCACCATTTGTCTATACATAGTGCCATTCACCTCCTTCAAACCATCATCACAAGA
>JZKD02S2187456.1:405296-422356 GCA_000966675.3 Picea glauca
TCCTGAATTTCCAGTTAATGAAATTTGAGCCATCTAACCTGTTGGCTTCGTTGAGGTAAGTCTCTTCCAACGGATTCGCCATCGCTACAATTTAGTCTCTGCAAGTAAATCACCAAGGATATGCAACTTTCTGTCGAGTTTTCTCCTATGTTGAGCAGTCCATTGTTTTGCCTTCGGATCCACTGATCCAAATTTATCTATGTTCTCATCTTAAATCATGCATTCACCACTTTTAAATCATAACACCACCTCACATGCATATATCAACCTTTAAATCAAGCATGCACCTTCATATCCAAAATATCCTCCTTTTTAAAACTTTAATATCCCACATTAAGTTTAAACTTCACACATGCATCCACTTTTAATAATAAAAACTCCACCTTTATGATTTTCAAAGGTAGTCATAAGAAAAAACTTCACTTTAATAAAAACAAAGTATACCTCACTTTAATAATAAAAGACTCACTTTAATAAAAGAACCCTTCCTTCAACTTCACGCATGCAAAGCTTCACACACATGTAATCAAACTCCACGCATGCACCTGATCTCAAAAACTCACGCATGCATTCATGCATGCAAACCCCGCATGCACCAGCTTCATGCATTCAAAACCTTCACGCTTTCTCCCAAGCTCACGCACTAGCCTCGCGCATTCAAAACCTTCAAGCTTTCTCCCAAGCTTACACTGCACGCTTCAATATTTTCTTTCAAACTCCACGCTCCTCCTCGAAATGATATGTAGTCGGCTCATGCAAGTGCTTTCAATCTTCACTGGCCTGCCGGGAGTCCGCACCTCTCAAGCTCTGATTCCAAGATAAAATATATGAGGCAAACAACACAGTGAGGCTACGCTCACTTCTATAGTATTCAATGAAGATGGATTACATTTTTATATAGGAAAAGACTCTCCCGAGTCGGTTACATGCAAACCAAAGACAACTAGACTCTTAACTAAGAACTCACTCTTAACATGCCTACAACTGACTCTCACAACTGACTCTCACAACTGAAGCTTATAACTGGTGCTTATAATTGGCGCTTACAACTGGTGCTTTCTCCATTATTTCCAAGTAGTACTTTGGTGGATTTCCACTCTGGGGAACTGGAAGACTTGAGAATGGAAATATTTTGTAGCCCCGGAGTGCCAAGTTTTTGAATTGGTTGAGAGTTGTTTGTATCAATGTTTTATTAATTTGCAACTATTTATTCCGTTGAAGCCTCTAGCTGGGGGCGGGACCATCCATTCGATGGGAGATTAAATCTTGGTTGTCCATTTGTACTAGGGGATTTATTGATAAGGTTTGGTGAATGGCAACTCTAGTGGAATTCAGAGTTTGAAAAAAGAGAATAGTCGAAGGCCGAAGTACGAAGGACTTTCTCCTAGTGTCGGTCTCATGCTGAGGTAAAAAGGGCCTAGACGTAATCCGTCCCTCAGACATGGTGTTCGCGTAAGCTCCGATGTAGAAGAACATAGAGCAAGGTGATAAAGAGTGATTAAACCCAATCTTTTGAATAGTGGTCATGTGTAACTTTGTTTGAAGGAAGGCGCCTAGGCATAATTTGTTTTTTGTATGAGCTAAGGGGGTTGAAAGTAGTTTTTTTTTCAAGGACCCTAACTTTCAGCTCTAATATCTGATTGGGGAAAGAATATAGCCATTGGAAGGTTGATTCAGAGGAGAACGCCCTGGAATTATTATAATTTGGATAACTGTGATATATTTTTTCTTCATGAATTAAATAGAAAAGGTACTTGCAAAGTTAATTGTCAATTTTTGTATGATATGTATAATTCTAACAAGATGGATGCTTACGGATTTGTTAATATTAGAGGTAAAATCATATTAATTCCATTCTAGGATCAGATGTTAGGGTCATGGAGGCATGACAGAGATTACATAAGTTAGATTAGGTAGCAAAGAAATACAAAGAAAGTAATGAAAGGCAGACAAAGAAGAAAATAATAGTGGAATAAAATTATTACTGAACAACTAGAGGATCTGAATATATTGCAGGTACTAAAAAAGCAACAAACCTCACATAGGATATGAATCTAGAAGGTTAAAAATGTCATTGAGGGGTACATAAAGGAAAAGTATGATTTCTTAGCCTTGAAGGAAGAGAGGCGTAGATAATTGTAAATCTTAAGTGTGAAGGAGATGCACTCCTAATATCAGAGTTCACACTGGAAAGAAGGATTCCAATGCAGAGAACTGATAATGCCCTCTGACTTGAAAATCTTCACTGATTGAAAATGGAATTCTATTGGGAAGGGTATTAAGTGTGAAAGGTATAGTTTTAGAGGGAAAGGTTAATGAATTAACCTAATGGACATCTAGGAGTAACAATATTTGATTCAAGAGTGTTTTGGTAGTAGAGTGAGGTATTTTTTTGAGCTACTTCATTCCAGGGTGCTGGAATGTCTCATAAAGGTAAAGTTGGGCATGACTACCCAAAATGAATTGTTGAAATTTGAGTACATTGGTTGGATTGCAAAATGGCCAAGGGGAACTTGGTTGGAAATTATTTTTGATCAGGGAACCATAGTCGAGATGAACAATATGGGAGCACAAAAGGAAGAAAGGATCTAAAGGAGCTCAAGGAAAACAGACTACAACATAAATAAATAAATGAATTGAAACAGAAATCCACTAGAGTGCATGAGCCATACAATGAAATTAAAATGGATATGCATTAGTAGGCATACTGATAGTGAATGCTTGATGCATGTAGATGTGAATTGTGTATATGCACATGCTCGGATATGCATATAACATGATTGTAAACTTAGAATAGTCTGTTATTATGAAATAATGATGTTATGAAAATTGAGTATGTCTAATGATGGATTATGTATGCAGGAAAAATGATATAGCATTGTTAAAGATGTGGATGTTATTGTTTCTTATGATTTCCATCTATGTGAATACCCATGAGGGTTGTAGGAATGGTGATCAAGATGATGAAGGAGCAACTTTGTGAGCTTCTACAATTACCAATTAAATAGGTAGCATCAATTATATTCATAACCAACATCCAGGTATGCATTTGTTGCTTTTATGTTGAAGGGAATTGAGGAATAAATTACCTTAGTTATTTTTTCAATATTTAAAATGATATTCAATAGCCAAAGACATAGAGTATGAGGATTTTATTGATTCTAGAATGCATTTAGATAGATTTTCATTTGTATATTGTGTTATGATTTTTTATGAGATCATAACCAGGTTAATTCAGGAGACATACTCCTTCTATACCAATGAAAATCCATAGAGTAAGTCAGGTGTGAGACCATGAGATGGTTGGATATGGATGGGATATAGTGATATGTGAGTTCTCAATGGTATCTACTGTATAGTTGATGGTTGTACTGCAACCTATTTGTCGACATTGAAGACCACTTAAAAATTATATTCTTGGTGTTGTGTTTGGGTTGAAAATTAAGGAATCCAAATAGTTAGGAAGGCAGTAGGAAGTTTGTGGATGATGTGTTGAGGTGTTGGCCAGGCCTTCCAACTCACCTTGGTGAATTCATGGCATATTTATGTGGTTATTATGTAGTCAATGCAGGGATGCATTGTGTAAATGTGGCCATCAATATTAGTACATCGATTGTTATTGTATTTAGTAATTAATTGTTGCATTATTAAAAGCATGTGTTGTTGAAAATACATAATTATGGATAGTTTCATTATATTTAATATGAATACTAGTTCAAGGTGATGGGATTCTTGTTGTTACAATTCCAAGATCAGTTTTTGGAGCTATTGAAAATGTTACAAGTGATATTATAAGAATCATTGAATGCATTTAGGTGAATGCATGTATATATTGTATAACATAGAAATGATTATGCTAACAAATGAAATGATGTGAGTATTGCTAACTCATGAAGTTCAAAACCCTTTAGGAATTGTTAGATATTGCAAGAAAAAAGTTGTAGGTTAAAGAAACTACATAATGATAAAGTACAAAAAAGATCTATTAAGGGGAGAGAGTGATAAAAATATTTCTGGATAGAAGAAATACAATATTGGTTGATAATACATTTCTATGTAATAATGAGTTCATTAAAATTGATAGTTGGATGAATATAAGTGATTGAATTGTAGTTGTAAACAATTATGAGATCACTTTGTGATTTTGTTTTGAATCATTACTATGAAAATATATATATTGTGTACATGAGATTCTGACAATTTGTTTAGCTAAGGAATGTTGAAATTTCAGCAAGAAAGGATCTTGAATATGATAGTGTTGTAAGCCCATAAATAATACCAATGCCTATTGCTGCAAGAACCAATTATTATGAGCAAAAGCTCATGTCTCAAAATTTTATGTTTTCTATATAAAACAATTTTGAGAATTATAATTTAGTGAGTACTGAAAATTTTCTTTGGTTGAATGTAAATTGAGAAAATTTCTTGTAGGATGGTCTTGTATATGGCAGGGATGTAACTCATATGGAATATTTATATATACAATTATATAAGAAAAATATTTTGAGGGGAAAATTCATGGATGAGAATTTTCTTTTCCTGTATAAAATCAATTTCAGACATTAATAATTACAAATTGTATGTTATGCTAACAATTTTTGTGGTTGAATGAGAGGTTGATAAAATTGCAGGTAGAATGGTATTGGATATGGAAGGAATGTAAGCCCATAAGAAATAATGATATCTACAATTACATTGCCAAACATTATGAGCATAAATCTCATGCTTGGAAAAAAATTGTTTTCCTGTATAAAACAAATTTGACAAGTATGATTAAAAAAAATTGTTATAATCATATCTCATGATGATTGGATGTGTATAATACAGATGATATGTTTCATATGCAATATGGAAAGCATGGAAAAGGTTATTATTCTAACATTAGAACCTTGTGTCCCTAGAAATATTCTTGTGCAAGAAAGCCTTGGCGAGGCAAAATGGATCATGTGAGGGACTGTATCGAAGATAAGGGGATGCATGAGCCTGGTCCTGGAAGGTGAGTGACCGAAAGGAAGAGGATATTTTGATAGTTATTGTAAACTATTAATTGGGATGATGCACACAATGGATATGTCAATAAAAGAAGTGAGCCAAGTTAGTGAGGAAGCCATATGGATGCAAATCCATGAACTACACAAATAAGTATTGTACTAGATTACCAAAAACTTACTCTTACATTATGAACACAATAAATATTTTTATGCAAAAAATTGTTAATTGACATGCTTGTTGATTCAAAATGCTATAGGAAAATGATGAATGTTGAGGATCTACAAAAGTACCAGACTCTAATGAAAAAGAAGAAGGTGATGTTGCAGCAGCAGCTGAATGACAAAGGCATGGAATGAAGAAATTCCAATGAGTTCTGGAAGCCGCAACTCAGAAACTTCTTGTCCAATTGCACTGGAGCCATGGAGAGAAGTGGAACAACCTCGTAGATTGTATGGAAAATAAAGGTGTTCATTTCTTTGGGTTGTGTAGGATGAGAGGGAAGGAGAGTTTGATGGTTGGAACTGCTGCTAGAAATATAAATTATGAATATCATTATACATGTTTTGGGTCGGAATGCCTATGTATACATGTTTAAGTTTAGGCCATGATTCCTATGTATATAAGAGTTGACTGGATTTTCTATGTGGATTAAGGCCAAAGAGCCTAGATTTGTAATGTTAATAACATTAGAATGGTGTTGTTCCCTAAGGACGGTGTCGAAATAAGGGAAGTGAGATATAACACCCAATTTTTAACCCTTATGAACTATAATGTATTATGTAATTACGACTTAGGCTCGTAAACGAGTAAAGTTGAAAATGGGCCAAAGTGCCTAGAAAATGTAATACATCTATATACATTAATAAAAGAATAGATCATTGGTTGATAGATAGACAAGGACAAGAGTTATAAGGGCCTATGATTCCACAAGAGAGGAGGCTTGATGGGATAAGTATTTGTTTTATACTTTATTTACCCACTTTGTTTTAATGGAGAATAACAGTTACTTGAGCTTCTTGGGGAGAAGACCAAGTGTTTCCTTAATTCCAAGAATTACATAAACTCGTCCTTGGTTTGTTTGGGGGCACTTGTTCTTTTTCTTCTAGTTTCTTTTTTATCACTCATTCACTCCCTCACTCAATTACTCGTTGTTCACACTTTTCATTCTTTTCTCACTCCATTCATTCTTTCACCGACTCAACTTTCCTTATTTTGTGTCTTGGATTGGGAAAGGAAAATGAGTTGTTGGAGAGGAGTCATGGTTTTGTTGGTTGTAAAGACTGCTGGTGTATTCCAACCATGAATCAAGACCTCCATGTCTCATATGCTTTGGCATGTGTTCAGTTTTTCTCACAGCTACAATTCTTGAGAGTCCTAGCATGAAGATTTTGGACCTAGTGTACTGGAACACTGAAAGGAGATGGACAACATGAGGGACTGCGTGGAAGAGAAAGGGGTCCATTCTCTTGGGTTATGCAAGATGGGTATAAGAGAACTAGTGTACTTTGGATTGTTGTGGGTGTTGACAATCTTGTGAGACCTTGAGTGTTGAATGGTTTGGGAAGCCGAGTGACACCCTAGAACCGTCTTTGTGGATTCATAGCCCTAGTTGAGTGTGACAATGTTGTTGAGACTTGGAATAACAATGTCTACAGTTGGGTGGAACATCCTTCGTATGGAGCCAATTGGTGATTTGTTTCATTAAAGACAAGTTCTCTTTGCTATGATTTTATTCACTTCTGTAATTATTCAGGTGTGTATTTAGTTATCTATTAATTTTGTATTCATAATATGCATGCTTGCTGGTTATTATTGTGTATGCTTGCTGGTTATTATTGTGTGTGACATATGGTTATTTTTAATTATGTTGTAGCATTTGACTACTACATACATCTTCATTAATTACAAGCTACATACATCTTTATTAATTACAAGCTAGATCAGAAGTCGAACGAAGTCCAAAAGGTAGGACGACGTGTGGCTGGACGACTTGAGGGTGGCTACAATATATAATGAATACGTCATGAATATACTAAATAATTTTAGATTTATATTACGTCACTTAGTTGACAAGAATAAATCAACACACTCTGAATTCGCATTTTTACAATGTTATTTTCAATCCAACAATTATACACCTAATTAACAAAATAACAAAAAAGAGAAAATATTTCTCTACATCATTATAATTTTATTGAATTTTACACCATTCTAATCTACATAGTCAACAACATCCAACATTATCCCTTGCTAAGTGATAAACACATATGGAAATATGTGTCTGGAGAGAAGCCCGATGCGATACGACATCCAAAATTATCCCTTGCTAAGTGCGATAAACACATATGTTTCCATATGTGCTTGGACAGAAGCCAGAGGCAATACCAGATAGCGTGGGAAATATGTGTTATTTCTTTTAATTACAATCAAATTTAAAGAATAATGTTTATTTTTCATGTATGCTCAGCATTAAATAAAATTAGCATAAATTCTTCTGTTATGCTCTCAAACAATACAATTAAAAACAATTTATCTCATTTCGATGCCTAATAAAACAATGATCAGAATAATTACAGATAAAGCTTCTCTGATTTTATCGCCATTAGGAATTAGGGTTCCGCCAAAGCCATGGCTGCCGATGATGGGGGATCTCACAGTTCGAGCTACGTTCGAAAAAAAATCACAGTTTTCAAAACCATTATTAAACATTTACAAAATTTTTTTAACGAAGTTATTATATTTTAAATTATTCTTAAATAAGTTAGCTATATTTTATTTTAAATTAATTTTAACTAAGTTACCGATATTTTATTTTAAATTAATCAGTTTATATTATTTATTTGGATTTTGAGATTTATTTTAATTACGAATTTGTTAAGTTTAGAGATCAAATTTATGAAAGTAGAAACTTTTCAGAAAATGTTTAAAGTTAAAAGAAATCTTATATATTATATTGATTTTGTTTTATATATATTATATTGAGTTAGTTGAAATGTATACATTTTATTTTTAATTGATTTTTTCATAAATTTATAAAAATAATTAAGTAAGAATTGAAATTATAATTTTGATTATTAAAATTATAATAAAAAGAAATGATTTTTTTTTACATTATTAAAATGTGTAAATTTAGGAAAAAATTGTATGCATTATATAATTTTAATTTTGATGTATAAAAAAACCTAAGTTGCAAGAGTTTCCTAAACATGGGAACTTCTAAATTTCTCCCAAATTTAAAAGTAAAGTGAAATTGGGAGATACGATAATGAAAAACAATTTTGATTGTATTTATATAAGAAAGGTATAAATGACTACAATTTTTTCTCATTATATTCTTTTCACTATTATCATTTACAAAAAAATTGTATTATATTATTTTCACTGTTTTCATTTATTTATTGTGGGAAATATGTTATTATGGGAGGCAGAGTTGGAGTTTGCTTCTCCTATACAAATACATCCTCCTATAAATCCTCTCATTTGAGGCATCTCCAATACAAAATTACAGTTAACTGGTTGACATTCACTATGGTTTGGTTTATCATTAATCTCTTTAAACTTTGGTGACGGCCGTGTAAGTATTTGGAGATTGTACTGTAGATCCTGGTAATAACAATGGACATGCAACGATTGCCAAGGCCAACTTTCCTCCTTATGGGAGAGATTTCATCCGCAAAAAACCCACTGCTCGATTTACCAATGAAAAATAGGAACAGATATACTTTGTACTTGCTACTGCTCCTTTCTTTTTACTTTCCATATTAATGTAGAATGAAGATATACCATTGCTGGGTTTCCATAGCTCGATTTAGGAACTGACAGTAGGCTTCTTTTATAAGTTCTTCTTATTAATCCACTGCAGTTCTCTGTAAAATAAACACAATTAGAGACAGTTATTATCCCTTGGTATTAATGTCCGTGTATAATTTTTCCAATTCTACTATGCTTATTATCCTTTGGTAATAATGTTTCTGTTTAATTTTTGCAACTGTAAACTGCAGGATTAGCAGGCCTCCCTGATACAGTGCCCGCATATTTGGATCCTGAATTCCAAGAACCGCGGATTCTGACAGGCGCCAGCTTTGCTTCTTGCGGTTCTGGAAACGATGATAGTACTCCACACTCTTCTGTTAGTACATATGATGTTATAACGTAATAAGGATTTAGATATATAGAGTGGTATAGACATTTCATCACTTGAAAATCTGTCCTCGATTTCTTGCAGAATGTTATAACTTTGGAGTAGCCGCTGGATAATTTCAGGCTTCATCGAAAGCAGCTTGTGAATATGTTAGGTGCGGAGAACTCCAGCGAGGTAATATCAGTAGCCTGGTTTGTATTAAGCATGGAAACCAATGACTTGGCCAATAATTATTATGTCAATACTAGTACAAGAGCACGATATACTCTTGACAAGTTCCACGATATTCTTCTCCACTCCCTTTCAAAATTTATACAGGTTTGCATATTGCCTAATCAATATATTTGATGATAATGATTCATGTTTACAAAGATACATGGGATTTACAAAATTTGATAAGGAATTAGGTTACCTTTTATTAAATTTTGGATGAGGAGAGGTTGTACACTAATTACACATAAAACAATATTAGTATTATGAGTATTCAATTACATAACATTCATATATTGGTCTTAGATCTAATTTATTCTAAACATGGATATGGAAGTTGAGATAATATCTCAACAATTTATTATAGTATCTCACACAAATTCTAAATTTAGTACACTGTATTAATGGAAGCATTATTTAGAACACTTCTTTAATGCTTACATTACAAACATAAAACATTGAACTTTGTCCCAGCATTATTTAGAACACTTTCTTTTAATGCTTACATTACAAACAAAAAACATTGAACTTTGTCTTTGTGTGATCTCGGCACTCCCACCCACTTTGGCACCCACTTTGGCACTCTCACCCACTTTGAAATCTCCAAGTTTAAGCTCTTTCTTCTCCACAACTTCAATCTTCCCTCTAGATTAATTTAAGATAAAAAAACGCTTCTGACCATCATGACAAAATTATAATGATTAACAATATTAACATATTTTACTGTGAAAAAGTACATATCTCCCTCACTTTGCCACCATTCTATGAAAATACTTCTATATATCGAAAACATAGCTAACTCAATCCTACAGTTATCAAGGAGAGTACTCTAAATACTGAAGGTAGAAGTTAATCATACAAATGACCTCTTTGTTTTTTTTTAAAACACACAATTTTACACACTTCCACACCAAACAAATAAACGAAAATCACAACTTTCCACATCTAATTCAAAATCTAATTGTCTTTGAAGCTAGACCAGTATAAAGATCAAGTAGAATCAGAGTCTCTCTCCTGCAAAGCATGGCTGAAGATACACAACATTCTCGTGCAATGGACCGACGTTCTTTCTTCTACGCTGGAGTGACCATTAAACAGTGCACACATATCTGCTTGCTGCAATCTCAACTCCATTGCTAAGTTGTGCAACCAAGCAAACACCTCACACAAGAAATAAAACAATCCAATCTCTCCTATACAAACACCTCACACAAGAAATAAAACAATCCAATCTTTCTTATGCTAACCTACTTACAATGAATTAACACACAAATCTATCCCATCTCCGTGGCCATCCCTTTAGGGCTTAGTGAATTAACACTCAAATCTCTCCTATCTTCATGGCCATCAATGAGGGCTTAGTGATGAATTAACATTTATATAGTTGGTCATATATCCAAATTATTTTAAATATAGATATAAAGGTTGTGAGAATATCTCAACAGTTTCCTATAGTATTTTAAATTAATTCTAAACTCAAAATAATGCACTAATGGAGACATTATCTCCAACACTTTTTTAATTAAAATGGTAAAAAATTATTGATTACTTTTTACTTGTTTAAATTAAAATCGTTAAAATAATAATAAATAGTTTTTATTTTAAGTTTATATAATTTACGAACTTTTTTATCTTTCATATGGCATACATATATTTTTTTAAGTTATAATATATAATAATTTATTTCGATTTTAATTTAATAAAAAAATTAATATAATTAAAAATATTATGGATTTGAGATATAGATCTTATACAAAGGAAAAACAAAATATTCTTTATTTTTTAATATTTTCTTTATTTTAATTTATATTATAGATTTTAATAATAAATAAATTATTATTATATATATATATATATATAATATTAAAAAAATAATAATATAGTTAAACAACAAAGCATACTAAAAAATTATAAAGTTTTCATACAAAATTTGTAGGTCACATAAACCACTAACCATATATAGAGGTTTGTGAATATCTATAAATATTAGTTCCAAACTAATCTTAAGAATAAGACATCTAGAATTTTAATTACTTTGAAGAATAAGACATCTAGAATTTTAATTACTTTGAAAAATGTGGAAAATAAGTGAAATGCATGATGATTATAAACTCCTCCTTACCAATATTGAAGAGCTAGTTTGTTCAATTTCTATGTGATCTTTTAGTTCATAGATTATTTCCTTTTCCTTGAGGTTTTTTTTATATAATTTATTGATGTTTTCTAATTTGAGGTTATGGATTGGTAATCATGTTAAGGTTGGTAACCATGTTCTTTAGTATAATGCATTTTGTTTCAAGTGCATCAATCTTCTATCTTTATTGAACGAGTGGATTTATGATTGTTTTGAGTGTATAAATTGGTTTGTTCTAGTGATTTTTATAAGTTGTATAGAACAAGAAAGACCTCTTGCATTGGATACACAAATCATTCCTTCTCAAAGCTCTACAAATCTTCTAAATATCTCTATAATTCATTGTTTTTAAAACTAAGGTAAAGGGATATTGAGCTAAATTGTATCCAAATTGAAGAAATCTATCACTAATACATAGATGAATAATCTTTCTACACAATTCTACCAACATTATAACCAATGTACTATACACACATAGCTTTTTAAATTTCATATTGATGTTACCAACAAATCCATTACAATTTAAAACCAAAAAAGATACCCCATACATTGAAAAACTATGCATCCAAGCTTTTTAAATTTCATATTGATGTTACCAACAAATCCATTACAATTTAAAACCAAAAGAGATACCCCATACATTGAAAAACTATGCATCCAAGGGGAAAATTATGAGTATTTAAAGAGTCTAAAAGAATGTGATGAAGTACAAGATAATCATGAAAACACATATTGTTAACCATTAGACGCACTTTTTCCTCAATTTTTTCTAATACTCTTTAGTAAAAAGTTGTGTTTTCATTAACCAAAAAAGTCAATTCTTAATTCTCTAACATCTTGAAAAAAACTCGTACCTTTTCCAATTAAAAAATTATTTATTGATTCAAGCAATAATCTAGAAAAAATTGTTTTGTAACAGTTATTTATAATAATTCTTAAATATCTTAAAACTATGATTCGTTTGCCATGATGATACCTTTAAATAGAGCATCCTCGTATATCTATATTTTTAACCCCATGCAAATGTGACTTCTAGATATGATATGATCCCATATTAATATAAGTAAAATAATAATATTATTATAAATATTGTGATATTTTTAACCCATGTCAATGTGACTTCCAGATTTAATATGATATCATATTATTTATAGAAATAATAATATTATTAGCAATAATTCATTTTTATGTAAAAAGTGGTTGATATAGATTCATCAGCACCATTTTTCACCTTTTTAAATTAATGGTGCAAATAGTATATCAACCACTTTTTACATGAAAGTGATTATTGTTAATTTTATTAAACTAATTATTAATAATTTATTAAATTATAATAATTAATTACTTAATTGTTAATAATTAATTAATTATAACTAAGTAAATGAAAATTATTAATTAGTAATAAATTGTTTTTTAATTAATAATTTATATTAATAATAAATAAAATATTAATTACACCCGGATGGGGTGCCACGCGGAGCAGGGTGGGCATGTGGAGCAGCACCAGGAGGGGCCATTAATGGTGGCCATTCGCCCTCACATCCCTGATATTTATGAGGGGCATCAACTCAGTCAGCCTCCACCTTTTGATGAGGCCTCTCACTCGCACGAGTAGATCGGCTAGCCAGAGCATTAAGACCGCAGCCTTAATGGCTATAGCCACCATTTTCTCCCTTATCATCTTTCTCGGTGGATTTGGGATGTATTGTAAGGTTACTGATCTGAGCGAGAACAACAATGCAGGGGGCATTCCAGCTCCCGTTCTTGTTCTAAATATGCCACGAGCAAGGGGAAGGCCTCGCAGAGGCGCAGGGTGGTACGTGGTTGACTCAAGACGGAAGAGGCATAAGAAGTTTGAGTGAGCTCTGGTTTTAGCCAAGCAAAAGAGACCCAAGGAATCCAAAGAAACAAATTCGCCCCCCAGAACGTATGTTGAGGAGATTCCTTCGGAGGAACTCCCCCAAAATTTCTCTGAAAGTCTCATGTTCACGGTTTCGGACAAATGGAATCCCCCGGCGTGTTTTGGAGCAGCCGCACTGCCTCCCAACCCACGAGCAGTACATGGTCCCAGTGACACTTCAATTGAGGAATTCACCACTTGTCTGGTAGATGAAGAGCTGCCAGAAGGCAACAAGGAGAACATATGTAAGGCTCCTAATGAACTGAGTCCATAGAGAGAGTAGCAAGCACACCAGGAGGAGGACAACGAGAAAAAATTGCAACCCCAACCACCACTTCTTCACTCGGAGCACCTAAATCTGATTTTTGAGGTCCGCAGCATGCTGGATGACCAAATCTTTAGAGTTGTCCGCATAAACCAACGCCTGGACATGTTGTACTTTGCCTACTCCAGTGCCACCCCAAGGTGACAATGCCCCACCTATGCTCAGATTTATGCCATTCCTGTTAGACATGGCAAGGAGAAGGACGACCGCGAGGACACCGGTTAATAGGTTCTCCTGTTCTACACTGCTCAGAACTCTTTCTTTTTTTGATGTTTATCATAGTTGTAGCTCTTCTAGCTCATAGAAATGGTAGCGATAACATAGGCATGATTAGACTAATGTTGAAACTGGCCATGCACCCTGGTTTCCTTCGGGTAGGTTGGAAGAACGATATTTTGAGTTTGCATGCTAGTTTGGACTGGCTAGCTGTCTCGGTTTCCTTCACAGGTAGGACAACCGGCACCTCCATTTCATGGTGTAATTTTGAAATATTAATATAACAGGATCTGCTTTTTTACTTAAAATAATAATAATAATAATAATATTAATTAAGAATTAATTATAAAGTATAAATTAATTAATGAGAAATAAAATACTACACATCAAAATGATAAACTAAATAATAATAATAAAGTAGTCGTGTGATAATAATAAAGTAATAATAAAGGTCAGTGGAGGCGGCGTAGTGGTAAGGTCACTCTCGTTAATACGGACAGGTCCTGTGCTCAATCCTAAGCGAGGGCGTGGCTCGCCGTGAGAGTTTAATCGTTTCTGGGCCAAGCCCACTCACCTTTTCCTTTTGCTAAGTAACTTGTAGCTGACTTGCTGATAGAGGGTTTTCGACTGAGCTCCCGACGACTGCAGAGAAGGCAAAGGTTTTTTCGGGCTTCGGCCTAGTCTTTCAGCCCTCCATAGGCCCGCTGGCCTCCTCTCGAGCTATTCCAAGCACCTCCAACTCACTCCGGCCGTTAGTAGATGTCTTCCTGGGTGGCTGCACCTGGGGCTGATGCGCCCCCTCTCGTGGTTGCACCCTCCATGGCGGCCGATGCCCCCCCTGCTACAGATCGCGCCCCTTCATCCAAGCCCGACGGGGGTTGCTCCGCCCGCCCCCTACCAGATCAGGGTCCCTCCTTGGGACGTGCGGGACGGGCCTCTTTCAAGCAAGCGGCCTCCCTCAAAGGCGGTTCCTCTGCTCTGAAAGCTGCGATTATTGAAGCCCCGACAGTTTCTATCCAGATGCCAAAGGAAGCACTAGTGTATTCCTCTCATCTCAGCAAGCTTGCCCTGATTTGCAGGTTCAACGGTTTCTGGCCGAATTTGGTTGATCTTCGCTCCTGGATTGAATCCGAATGGTCCCCACTTCTTGTGGATGAGGTTTCAGTCTGCCCCCTTGCGAAGGGTTTTTTCGCAGCTATCTTTGAATCTTCTGATGAAAGAGACTTGGTTTCCAGCTCCAGGCCATGGTTCTGGGGCAGAGAAGGGCTATCTGTGCAGCCGTGGACCCTTGACTTTGATCCAGCCACGGCCTCTATTTCTTCTGCTCCGGTCTGGGTGCGTCTCCCGTCACTTCCCCTGCACTTTCGGGGGGACAAATCTCTTGAATCTATAGGAAATGGCATAGGGAAATATCTCTATAGTTGCCCTGAAGCCGCCCCAGTCAACTCCACCTCTGCCCGGATCTGTGTAGAGATGGACTTCAACAAGGGTTCCCCAGCATAAATCATCCTCCTAGGAGAGAACTTCTCCTGGACCCAGAAGATCGATTTCGAGAACCTTTGTTTCAGATGCAGGCTATGTTTTGAAACAGGGCACATAGCCCGAAACTGTGAGAAGTCATCCAGAAAAATAAGATCATCCCGAAGCCACAGGCCCACTTGGTGGACAGGGGTGCAACCGGAGAAGCAAGTTGAAGCAAAGATCCCATCGTCAGAACCTGTTAAGGGGGAAGATCCAGCGGAAGCAGCTCTGCCCAGGTCTTCAAGCCCAACCAAGCAAGCCTCAAGCTGGGCCGATATTGCTGAGGCAGAAGAAGTGCAAGCTTAGCCGAAAATTCATAACCAGGGTCAAAGCAATGAATGGCGGGTCGTAACCAAAAAGAAAAAAAATGTCTACCAGCGCGAAGACGTAAGGACGCGTAGCCGATCTGGCTCGCTAAAATAGCTATTAACAAGAAGCAATCTGAGTAATGTGGTAACGTTTCCAAGATTTTGAATTTTGAGGGATAGAAATCACTCTCGATGTAAAGGACCCAGTGGCTTGCCAATTTACTGGCCAGTCCATCTTCTTAATATAATCCATAACCGTTTTTGTAAAAAAAAATAAAGTAATAATACATTAATAATATATAAATACATTAATCATTGATATAATATTATATAAATGTACAAAAGTAATAAAATGCTAATTAATAAATATATAAATAATTAATTAAATAATATAATAATAATAAGATATATTATTATATTATTAATGGTAATAGAAAAATACAATAATATATAAATACATTGATCATTGATATAATATTATATAAATACATTGATCATTAATAAAATATTACATAACCCCGGATGGGGTGCCACGCAGTGCAAGATGGGCACGTGGAGAAGCGCCAGGAGGGGCCATTAATGCGGCCAACCGCCCTCACATCCCTGCTCGTTATGAGGGCCATTACCAAAGTCAGCCTCCACCCTTTCACAGGGCCTCTCACTTGCGCGAACAGGTCAACCAGCCAGAGAATTAAGCCCTCAGCCTTAATGGCTACTGCCATCATTTATGCCCTCATCAAACCTCTCAGCAACCTCAGAATGTATTTGCAGCTCACAGAGCCGAGCAAGAGCACACGCGTAGGAGAAGCTATGGCTCTTGTCCTCATTCTCATCATGCCGCGAGCCAAAGGAAGACCGCGCAAAGGAGCAGGATGGTATGTGGTAGACTCTCGATGGATGAGGCATAAACGATTCGAGCGAGCTCTGGTTCTTGCTAAGAAGAAGAAATCCAGGGAGGCTACAATAGTAGATTCGCCACCCAGAACTTATGTCGAGGAAATTTCGCCGATGGAGCTCCCCCATGACTTCTCTGAGAGTCGAATATTCACGGTCCTGGACAATTGGAACCCCCCGGCGTGCTTTGGAGGAGACGCACCACCTCCTCGCCCGCGAGAAGAACATGGTTCCAGGGACGTTCCCACTAGGGAATTCTCCACTTGCTTGGTTGAGGAAGAGTTGTCGGAAGGCAACAATGATTTACACGCACAGAGGATGCAGCAGGCACATCAGGAGACGGACGCTGAGCACAAATCGCCACCCCCGCAACCACTTCTCCATCCAGAGCAGCTGAACTTGATGTTTGAGGTCTGCAA
>JZKD02S2187456.1:428639-470560 GCA_000966675.3 Picea glauca
AACCAGCCTGTATTCGACACCCCCTTGTTTCCAAAATAACACAAAAATAAAAATCCATATGGAATATATGCCCGAATTTTCAACTTATTCTGAAGGATAGAGGAGACAGTGCAGCATCGCAAAGGTCTCTCTCTTTCGGCCATTCGAATTGCCTCAATCGGGACATGACCCGGCTCCTCCTTAGACGCAAAATATCATGGTCAACAGCTACACTATGCACCTTTGCTTAACTGTGAAAGCCATCTGCGTGATGCTTCTCCATGACGGTGGTTCACCTGTGATGCCATGCCTTGGTTCCTTCCAGTGGAATCTCCTTCGCATTCGCGTCTAAGGAGGATTACCCAAGCGGCTGATCTCAACGTGACTCGCTCAACTCCTTTAACCTACCTGCAAATGCCCTCACATTAAACGCATTAGATGCAAGGTGTGGGAATTTACAAGTGAAGAGGGCGTGGACCAATTTTCATGAACAACTTGTTTGATTAATATTTTTAGTTTGAATGAAACCTACATACTTCAATATGAATATGGAAGTGGAGCCTTTGTATGGTTGGTGGATATCAGTTAAAACCCTCCCTTGCCACAAAACTTTAGTTCGCCCCTCAGACCGATAAGAACAATATCGAAGGACCAAAGTTTAGTTGTAAGAAGTTAGTCTTTATAAAATAATATTTATGGAAGCCAGCGACATCTAGAATTATCATTTGGAGTGGTGAAATTATTGAACGGAGTTCCCTTGTTGTGTTTCCTAATTAAATAATGATTTCTAGTTAAGGTTAATGTTGTGATGACAAGTGGTGTAATTATTGAATTTAGTTCCCTTGTTGTTTTTCATAAGTAAATAATAAGAAGGGTTTCACCTTTCACCAAAGTACAATAATAAGGTGATAACGGGGAGTAAATAGTTATATTCTTAGTGAATCATGTTGGGTATGGTATGAGTTATATAAATCGATTCACCCTTATTGTCTATGGTAAATGAAGTAATATAAATATATGGATGAACTCATTTATAACCACTTGCCTTATACGTTGAACCTTCATTTAAATTAAAGTTGATTACTCTTGAGGCTTTAGAATAATGTTGATATAAGAATGATTAAGTATTTATATCTATTGTTTCATTTACAATTTACAATAAAGTTGATTTTTCTTGCGTCTTAGAATAATGTTGATATAAGATTGATTAAGTATTTATATCTCTTGCACCATTTAAAATAAATTTGATTACTCTTGCGTCTTTAGAAAAATGTTGATATAGAATTGATTAAGTATTTATATCTCTTGTACAATTTAAAATAAAGTCGATTACTCTTGCTCCTTTAGAATAATGTTGATATAGGATTGATTAAGTATTTATATCTCTTGTGTTATTAAAATAAAGTTGATTACTCTTACGCCTTTAGAATAATGTTGATATAGGATTTATTAAGTCATTAACTTTCTTTGCACTACAAGATAATTTTGATGTATAGATGATTAAGTGATTAGATATCCTTGCCCTTTGGAACAATGGTAATGAATAAATGATTGAGTGATTAGATTTCCTTGTGCCATGTATTAAATGTTGATGTATGATCGGTTATGAATTTTCTTAATATTTTGTATTGAAATTAAATGTTCTTGTATGATCGATTATGAATTTTCTAATCTTACGCCTTGAAATTAATGCTGATATATGATGAGTTATGTAATTGAATACTCTTGCACCATGATTAATTGATGATTAAGATTGATTGATTGATCTAGTTGATTTTCAATTTGATTGGATTAGCGCGATTTAGACACCTCGTTACGTCATCCCTGAGACCTTAAATGGTCAAAATCAATTGGATGAATCCTTGGCTTCAGCACTGCTTATGTGTTTTGGAGGTCCTAAACATGCACGATAGGCTGGGTGGGTAGTTATTTAATATTCAATGATATGGTTGATCATTATCTCTAATTGCTTCAGTTGATTGTGATGTGTGGAATTGTGTCACTATGTATTTTATGTGTTGATAAGGTGTCACTAGCATTTATGTTAAGGCATTGGCTTGTGTCGTTATTGATGTCGATGACTTTTTGCTTGTGATGATTTTAATTTTAATTTTAATTTTTGTGTTGATTATGCATTACTAACAATTATGTGTTGATGTTAATTTCCTAATGCTTAAAAAAAAAGTAAAATTTTACCTATTTTACTTCATTATTCCTAGTCATAACAGAGAGGTCATTACAATGATAAAGTTTTGTTGAAACTTTTCCCTCATGAAAATTTTATTGAAAATAATCATTAGTCCATTTATTTCCTTACTAATTTTAAGTTTACTAAATTAGATGATTATAGGTTTACTAAATTAGATGATTGTATACATATGAGAATTACCTTTGAGAATTTCACTTCTTCTTTCCCCTTTTATATTTCCTAGTATTCTCCATCGAAAGAAGTTATTTCTTTTAAACTTAAGGGTACTAAAGAAAATTCTCTTGATATTATGAAGTCCTCTAAAACAAATGCTAATCATATTCTTCATTGTTTCTATCATATTCTTCATTGTTTCTTTACAGATGCTCTCAATTGTACATATCAGGTAAATTGAGTTATGGTTACAAAAACCTTATATTAGTAAGTTTCATGTAAAAATAATTCTTATCGTGACTTTATTAAATATGTACATAAGTTAATTTTTACTCTACATCATTTAGGGTTCATACTTTTCATGCTACTAATTCATACTATGCATTTGATTGCATGAATAAAACTAATAGAATGGTTTTACTGGAAATATGATTTCACTTAGTTTTGGTTGTTCTTGCAAATAGAATAGGAGTAGGTGTAGTTTAGTTTAATTTAGTTTTTTCTTTTTACGTTTTCTAGATTTCTAGAATAGTCTAGTTGAAATCAAGTGAGAAGCTTTTAAAGAAGTTTTCAAATGTTCGAGAAAATTTGGAAAATAATGGAAATATTTGTCTAATTTTTTTTCTCAAGAACACATTTCAACCATGTAACCATGTTAATATTACTATGTCATCTGAATCCTCGAAATCATTTCCTTTCTAGGTGGATTTCTTCCATAAGTTTTGTTTCTTGTCTTAGTTTAGCATTAATAAATTAGATGATCGTGAGCATGTGTAATTTTTTTAATAAAATGAAACTTCTTCTTACATGTTTTATATATTTCAAAATTCATCATGAGAAGAAGTTACTTCTTTAAAGAATTAACATTGGATATTTTCAGGACCTTTAAGGTCAACTACAATGGTATCCAAGGTACATTTACATATTTTTATCTTTATCTCTTGATAGTTTTCATTGTACATAAGCCTCGTTTTATCGTTTTGTTTTATATTAATTTTATTTATTGTTTATCTTCTTGGAGATATTTGATGGCTTCATTGGATATTTCTCTCTTTTTTATTTTAATCTTTCAATTAGATTTAGATAAGGTATAGTTTATTGTATTTCTTTTCATTTGAATAGGATAGTTGTGAATATTTTGGGATAATATTGAGTTATTACCAAGGTAATTACTTACTTGTTCTTCTAGTCCTTATTTATCATCTTTCTATGTTTATCTTCGTTAAGATATTAAGATCATTCATAAATCATGGTTATTAAAGCTTATCCATTTTTCAAGAATCAAGATACGATAAAAGGACAAAACATTGGTCAAGTTCTCATGAGTAATCTTATAATCATAACTACACTTCTAGTTCGAAAATTACTTTGCAATAAAATCCTAAATAATTACAACATTTTAGGACATAAATCATCATTATCTCAACCTAAATGAAAATGCATATATTAGCTTGAGTCTTTCTCTTTATGTTGAGTTACCTTTTTTCATTAAGTCTTGTTAAGGTTTTCATGTGCTCTTGGCTTATTAGGTCACCTTTCCTTTTGGTTGTGTAGTTTCCTTTTTAAGTAGTGGTTTCATTGCATTTCTACTTTTAGTGTAGATTTTGCTTCTATCACGGTGGGGTAGTGTTTTCATCCTTTGCAACTGTTTTATTTCACTTTTTTGTTCTAGTTTGGTTTTATGATATTTTCAAAGTTTATATGGGGAAATCTATTTTTAACAAGATCATTTGGTGAACTTGGGAAATTTTTTCTCTATCATTACGATAGGTTTTCATTTATAAAAATATCATCCTTACTAAGTTTATGTTTTCTCTTACATCAACCAATGAATATGGGGAACATTAAGATATAAATCGAGTACTATAGTTAACCTGAAAAAATGAACGATTTTTTTTCAATATTTTCTTTGAATCCCTCCCTTATCCCTCCACAATTAAACTAAATTATCTACATTGGTAGATGAATAAAAGGTTGATGAGGTTAAATTTTAACCAGTACTACATTTATTTTGTAACATCCCACTCTTGCATGCATTGAATGAACTTATTCCTTGAGGACACTTGCTTGCAAGTGATCCAGATTATTATTCTATTGGGTGTTTGATTAGGATAATGAGGCATTATGGATATGATGACATTTTGTTTTACGGTATTGACATAGACAGGTGCTATTGACTCAGTTCTCCTCAGTGTGTCGAATATGGACCTCGAGGATGCTGAGGCATCGACAAAACCCTTGGATTCTGGATCGAGTCATGGAGTGGACTATTGGGGTTTGATTGTTGTATATATATGAAATTTGTGCATCTAATTAGATGTTATGATTATGGATATTATTTCTAACATGATTCATTGATTATCTAGGTTGACAATAGCTTGTCGTATAGACTCACATGTGGAGTAGAGGGGTCATGCACGACCACTAGAGACATTGAGGGAGAGGTGTGGACAAAAACCCTCCCACAACCTACTAGCACTCTCACCGTGGCTCGAACTGTAGGTTAATGATTACCTACTTTGAGAATACCCGCGATGTCATGAGTGAAGAAGGTGATAGTCCCTCACGGTGATTCTAAGGGGTGTGCAATAAGGTAGGGGCCTTATTCCTTAAAGGCCCTTAGTCTCCCACAAGATCACATGATGAAGTATTGACTCCAGGGGTTTTCGATGTCTATCAAGCCAGTCAAGAGGCGAGTGGCACCCTTGGAGAACGTAGTGCGTCCTGAAGGGAACGTTGCAAAAGAAAAATGGAAAGATGCAAGTGGAACCCTTGGAGCACATAGAGTGTCTTGAAGGGCACATCACGCAAGAAAAATGGAAAGAGGCGAGTGGCACCCTTGAAGCACGTAGTGCATCTTGAAGGGCACGTCTCACAAAGAAAAAAAAATGAGGAGAGTGGCACCCTTAGAGAACCTAGTGCGTCTTGAAGGGCACTTCGCATTGTTAACTAATAAGAGAAGAAACCTAGATGGCCTTAGACCGAATAACGTGATAAGAAAGTTTTAAAAACAATTTCCCTAATAAAATGTCGTCGAGCCTCGAAAATTAAAATCTGCGTCTAATGTAATACTTTTGGAAATAATAATAACAATCATTAAACATGTGACGAAAAGGGGTAAGAAACTCGATTAAATTACTAAAATCAAATTATTGAGGGATTTAAAATTTTAAAAGGGAAATGATTGTTTTGTTACACGTATGCTAATTAAAATTTATTAATTAAAAAGAAAAAGGGGAAAAAAGGGGTTATTTCTTACACTTGCTAATTCGAGTTTTAGATAAAAAGGGAAAGAGGAAAATTTAAAAGAATTACAAAACTAAGGGAAAAAGGGGGAAACATAAAGAGAAAGGGAAACTTAAGGAAAAAAGAAAATGACTAACTTAGCAAGGAATCTTTCCTTTAAGAACTTTCTAATTTGAACTCAACTAATAAATTAGTAAGGGGGTAAGTCATTAAAATGTGTAAGGGAATATCATGACACCTAGGAGCAATTCTAGGAATTATTTTAGGTGTGTGAGAAAATAGGAGTAATTAAATAATTAATAAAATTAATTTCTGGTGCAACGAAGGGGATGGGTGACAGATGTACGGGGAGGATTTTTTTGAATTAAATTATTGAACAATAAATTAAATGGGAATTTGGAAAAGAAAATGACCAAGAAACTCTATATAAAGAAGGGAGGAAGAGAAGGATGGATCTCTTGTGTTATGTGTAACGTTACACTGCATAATTTTAGACATGATTGATTTATCTTGTGGGAGTTGGGATACTCATCTTGGTGAGGAGTGGTAGGTTGGCCTTGCAAGGCGATATGGGAGCTAGTTGTTCTCTGGTTTAGTGTGTGTGGCCCCTCTATGACTCGGGGGGCTGAGGGGGAAGAAGTGTACCCCTAGCAATGGTTGGGAGGTATCGGTGAAGTCACAGTGGTCGGCAAGTGGGAGATACATGAAGCTTGCGGGACATCGACTCAGAGTGGTCACCTTGGGCTATGGTACGCAAGCTTTGATTTTTCATGGTATAATATTGTGGATCATACGCCTTCATATTTTCACTTTTAATTGTGTAAAGAAAGAGTTTTAATTATCATTTTAATTGAGAACTTAATTTCCCCTTTGCCTGAAGCCCACTTCTTGAATTGATTCCCTTCGATTTGGATCCCTCATTGTTGTGACTTTCCTATGGGTTTTATTGATTTATTGTGAAAATTTAGTGCCATATACTTCGTCCTCATCCCTAGTTCATCAGTCCACGCCTAAGAATTCGGCCAGGAGCTGGATCGACGACTGTCACTTTGGAATTAATATACCTATATATCCTAATGCCATTCTTTTTTGTGCATTGATGATGAGTGAAGGATAGTTTCCTAGTTGTTTACCTCCATTGGTTGTTCCTAGTCAAGTGGTTGTCTTGTGCCTGGTTTCATTTGATTGCCTCCGTGATTGTTATTCCTTTCCTGCAATGAACCTCTTATGATCCTCTATATGGATCCTTGCATTTTAATACCCTTCCTGGATAATTTACATTCTGCGTTTTTCTCTTTTATCACCTTTAATAGCAAATTCTACCCAACAATATTACCCATACCACTCCAGTGTCAGTGCGAAAGTGATACCCCGCTTACTCACCTTACCCAAAAACTATTCTTGGCATTTCAATGTTCTTGGTGGGATTTTCTTTTTCCTGTGTATTGGTTGAGATTTATTATCTTTAGACTGCACCTTTAACATACTTTGGACAACGAATAAGGGACCCCCTTTTAAGTCTTGTTACTTATAGATTTATCACTTGTAACTCAACAAATTCTTTTGTTAAACCTCTACGCTTCATGACTGTTGTCGTCATTCACCACTGCGAATTTGACCCACTGTAATTCACTTTACCCATGAATTTACTACTCAAATACGATTTTATTGTTTAGAAAATATTTCATTATTTAGAAACGGATTTTAGTATTTAGATGTGATTGAAATAATTCAGAAGAGAATTCTTTATTCAGAAAATGATTAATGATTGATAAAGAGACCATATCGATTTAAAGGGGTAGTGTTTTTATAACAACGATTGTAATGGTAGCGTTTTCCTTATTTATGTATATGATAGATAGTTGTATACACTAGATAAATTGGACCAAGGCGTGCGTCCTTCCTTTATGGTGGTTGTAGTCATTTCGGCAAAGACTTTTGAATTAGACTTTTCCAGTTTTTCTCATCTAAACCCAAACGTTTATGACAACATTATATTAGTTGGAATATGGTAGACATCGTTATCATTGTATCTTTAGTTTAAATTAATAGACTGTACAGTAAATATCCATCAAGATTTTTTACTGCCAATGTTTAGTTACAACAAATCTTTACCAATAGCTTCTACAATGATTGTTATTGGGTTCAGATTATCTTATTATGTAATATTTGACTGCAAATTCATGTTTTTAAACTAAGGGATTCCCTTCTAATTATCTCAACGATTATCATTATTTCCACTCTGTGAACCTCCTTTAAAGATGGTGATATCAATTCTATGGTTTATAGACTGAGATTTATGAGGTATTAAAGTATCTTTTATATATTTAGTGAATTGGCATTTATTATAGACAGACTCTTCATTCGAATAGACAACTTGAATTCTTTTAAGTCCTTTAACAGACAACAATTGTGACAACCAAATTAATAATCAAACTCATTAAATACAAAGCCTATTCTTTTAATAGCCTTTGAATAGACAACCTTTAATTTGAATAGACAACCTTTAGATTAAATTAGACTAGACTTGTCAATTTAGTTTTTGTATTGATTAAACCAGACTTGTAAAATTAGATTGTAATTATTGTTTGTAGTTTTAGTATTGATTAAATTAGACTTGTTAATTTTAGATTGTAATGGTTGACTAATTTGTAATTTGGACTTTCTAAATTTGATTTGTATTTAATGGTAAATTAAATTGTACATTAATGACTAATTTGTAATTTAGACTTACTAATTTAGATTTGTAATCAATGTTAAAATAGATTGTAATTATTGGATAGTTTAGACTTGATGAATGGTCGAGTTGTTGATGAAGTCGTGTTTTTTCTTGTGCTTCCTTCAAATGATGTCATCTTGCGTCTTGTTGATCTGTTGCTTGGGGTGTGGGAGTACTCCTCTTGTCAGTAACTCGTCTCCTAGTGAGTTGGATTCATCTAGAGTCCTTGGTATAGATAGGTTATGTAGTGCCAGGGTTATAGTTGTGCCTATCGCCTGGGGACGACATGACTGCTAATGAGGGGATCATTGTGCACCCTAAGGGAAAGAGGTGAAGGATAACTCGACAGGGGCCTCTTCTTTTCATGTGGGTGTCGTGGATCATTGTAAGTTTTCTATTGGCACTTCGGATGAATGCCTTCATGCGTTTGGTTCTACGCCATCAAGGTTCTCATTATCTAGCCGTCAAGGTCATTGTGTAGGGATGAGGATGTTGTCCCTTATATTATAGGTGTGGTCATGTTTTTGTCAGGAGGGTGGTTGTTTCTCTCTGTTTTTTTATGCAAGTTTCACCTAGTTGCTCTTGTGCAAGTGCGTGGAGTTGTAGTTGTCTATTGTCTGTCCTGCAGACATGGTGCTCCCTGTCAGATGTGTTATCCAGCTGTAATTGTAGTTGTCATCCTAAAAAAAAAAAAAAAATCACTCCTTGGGGTCACTTTTAGACGTAACGTTGGGGTTGTTAAATATGGTATCAGAGTGGGGTTCAACCCATGACTTGGGATCACTGCGGATTTCGTTGATATGATATTTGATTATAATGTTGCGAAATGAGTTGACTTGTATTCATGCAGGTAATCATGGTTAGAGGACGTCGCAGAGGAAAAATATCGGGTGCTAGGGGAGGAGGCGTGAAGCCTCCAACAACATCCACGCCTAAGGGGTATATCCCCAAGGGAGACAAATAGATTGTCGGGGTGGAGCAAATAGCGGTGGGTGATGTGGTTGGGATGATGAGGTCTTTTCAGCGCATGTCTGAGGCACTAATTAGTCATTTGGAAAGAGATGAGGCCAAGGCACCGACACCCCCTGAGGGTCCACTGCGCGCTCTGGTTGGTACTCATAGAATTCATTGAGAACACGAGAAGGTCAAATTTCTTGAGTTCTTTGGTTCCCCAGACATCGTAGTCAGCGAGGCATGGTTGGAGAATATGGGAATGTGCTTTGAACTTCGCAACTATACCTCCATCACGAAGGTCTAGATGATGGTATTTCAACTGAAAAGGAGATCTCTCCTTTGATGGAAGACACTTCTGCCACAATTGAACATGACCGTCGAATACGTGTCATGGGAACTGTTTGAGGAACGGTTCTGAGAGGGGTACCTTTCAAAGGAATTCATTAAGCGTCAACTCAACGATTTCAACATGTTACGACATGGTGGTTGTACTGTTCCCGAGTATGAGGACCGTTGTATGGATTTTCTTTGGTATGCTCGACACCTTAATACTAAGTAACTTAAGGTCGACAAGTTCTTGTTCAACCTTAATGTCAATATGCGTGCAAATGAGGTTAGGATTATGATGCCTCAGACCTTACATGATGTCGTTGAGAAGGCCCTCATAGAAGAGGAGGAGCTTATTAGTGGGGGTCAGAGCAGGACTCCAACGAGACCAGTAGGAAAGGTGTCATCTGGTGCACAACAACATTAGACCCCAGCTATACAGACAGCAAGGTATTGTGGCTTCGATAGAGGATCCACGTTCACTACACCTCGGTGACCAACACAATAATAGCGGACTCCTTACCAGGGACCACAACATCAACAATAGCATCGACCATAGTAGCAATAGTTTGGGCCTGTTCAGTAGAACATACCAGGATTCCAGGCTAGTGGGCCATCAGCTTCCACTTTGGGTACCAGGAGTACTGGACCGAAGAAGGGGTGTTGGACTTGTGGGAAACCACACTACCATTGCGATTGCCTAGTGGAGAGGACTAGATCATCTGGATCAGTCGAACCCACTACCATGTGAGATTTGGTCAAAGCCCATCGGATTCATGAAACGATGAATAAATACTAAGCATAACACCAGTCGACTATGCTCAAGACGTCAGGTACCTTCATAGACAAAACCCTTAGTATTTTGATAGATTCTGGTGCTATCGAGAGTTTCATTTTTGGTGCAGCACTAAAAATGATTAAGGTAAAGGAAGTCGAACATGATGAGTTTTTATTTGTAGATATGGCTTCATGAGTCAAACAAAAGTTTGGAGTCAAGGTTATAGGATGTACCCTTAACCTTGGAGAGTTTATCACTTGGGCCAACCTGTACGTCATGATCTTAGGATCTTACGATGTCGTGATCGGTATGGACTGGTTGGAATCGCATGAGGTGATACTCAACTGTAAGACAAAACATATGATCTTGGTTGATGATGAGGGATAGATATGTGTGATTGTAGGTATGAACCAGGGATTCTCCCTGAGGTTTATCTCTTCCTTGCATTTACAGAAGATCTTGTGCAAGGGATGTAAGCTTTATGTGATCATTGCGTTAAATGAAAAAGGAGTAGCAGAAGGTCTAGAACACCAACCGGTGGTGAGAGAGTTTGCAGACATCTTTCTGAACGAGTTACCTGGGATTCTGTCGGATAGGGAATTGGAGTTTACATAGACCTCAAACTGGGTATTGAATCGATAGTTAGAACAACGTATTGAATGTCGACCTTGGAGTTATAGGAGATGAGAATGCAACTGAAGGAAATGTTGGACCTGGGACTAATAAGTCCAAGTGTGTCACCTTGGGGTGCAACTGTTATATTCATACGAAACAAGTATGGGTCATGGAGGCTCTTCATTGACTACCATCAATTGAACAAGGAAATGATCAAGAATCAATATCTGTTGTTGAGGATTGATGATCTATTTGATCAAATGAAGGGTGCGACGGTGTTTTCCAAGATCGATTTTCGATTAGGGTATCACTAGTTACGGATCAAGGAGGATGAAATCCATAAGACCACCTTTAAGATGATGTTTTTTCATTATGAGTTTACTTTTTTACCATTTGTATTGACAAACGCCCCAGGGGTTTTTATGAGTTTGATGAATGGGGTGTTCCGCAAGTACTTGGACAAGTTCATCCAAGTTTTCATTGATGATGTTTTAATTTACTCTCGGACGACAAAGGAGAATGATGAGAACTTTTTCTTGGTACTACAGTGTATGTGAGAGCACGAATTGTATGGGAAGTTGTCCAAATGCTTGTTTTATCAATCAAAGACTCACTACTTAGGGCATGTCATCTCCGACGAAGGTATCATCATGGATCCAACAAAGGTCAAGGGTATTATGGAATGGCCTGCACCAACAAATGTCTCGTAAGTGCATAGCTTCATGGGTTTAGCAGGGTACTATCGATAGTTCGTCAAGGGATTTTCGAAGATAGAAAATCCGATCATGAAATTGTAGAAGAAGAACAAGAAGTTTGTTTGGACTGAGAAATGCGTAGAAGCATTTCAGAGGCTCAAGGATCTGTTGACAACCGAACCAATACTAAAGGTCCCTGACATGGAAGAGGACTTCCTCGTATGCACTGATGCATCCAAGGAAGGCTTAGGCAGAGTATTGATGCCAGACGGTCGAGTGATCGCTTACATCTCAAAGAAACTAATTAGGCATGAGGAGAACTATGCGACACACAATTTGGAGTTGTTAGCCATTGTATATGCCTTAAAGGTTTGGAGACACTACATTAATGGACAAAAAATTGAACTAAGGACGGACCAATGTGGACTACAACACATCTTTACACAATGCGACCTGAACAAGCGACAATGACGTTGATCATAATTTCTTAGCGAGTACAATTTCAAGATTACTTACATAAAGGGAACAATGAAATGAGTGGTAGATGCATTGAGTTGGAGACCGTGCATATTTTCGGTGTTGCCTCTTCAGATGAAACTATGTGAAAATATTCTAACTTTACAGCACGATGATGACTAGTACAAGGAGGCTGAGGACTTTATCAGACAAAACACAATGATGGTACCAACATTTGAAGGATTTACGTTTGACAAAGATGGATTATTGAGGTTTAAAAATTGGATTTACGTACCACCGAACGACAATTTGAAGATTTTGATCCTAAACGAGGCTCATAGAGCAGTGCACATGGCCCACCCAGGAGTCACGAAGATGAGGGTGGACTTTAAAACCTTATTCTTCTGGAAATGATTGAAGGAAGACATAGTCAAATATGTGGCCAAATTTCTAGAATGTGAACAGATAAAGGATAAACATAAACATCAATCAGGATTACTATAGCCACACGCTATTCCAAAATCAAAATAGGAGGTCATTTCAATGGATTTCATTGTTGAATTGCCACTGATGGCAAGGAGACAAGACTCAATTTTCTTGGTAGTCGACACTATGACGAAGAGTGATCATTTTATTCCAGTACATATGACGTATCAGGCACTTGGCATAGCTAGAGTTTTCACTAGTGATATTGTGAGGTTGCATGGCATGCCTAAGAGGACTATAACTGATCAAGGATCGGTGTTTACTGGACAATTTTGGACTAGTTTCCAGAAGAGCTTGGATACCCAACTTAACTATAGTACTGTGTATCACCCGAATACTAATGGGCAGACTGAACGAACAAACCAAATCTTGGAAGACATGTTGCACATGTACGTGATGGACCAACAAAGATCATTGGGAAGAATTCTTTCCACTAGTAGAATTCTCTTATAACAACAGTTACAAAAGCACCATTAAGATGGCGCCTTTCGAGTTTCTTTATAGGTGACCATGTCAGACGCCTTTGAGTTGGGATCGGCTTGAGGATAGGGTCCTGGTGGGACTATAAGAAATCCAAGAAATGGAAGAGGAAATGAAAACAATAAGACAAAGGATCAAAGAAGTGCAGGATCGACAGAAGAGTTATGTCGATGCACATCGGGTTGACCGTAGTTAAGAAGTTGGAGATCAAGTCTTCTTGCAGGTAAAACCACATAAGAGTTCGAAAAAGTTTGGAAAGGGAGCCAAATTCCTTCCTAGGTTTGTGGGACCTTTTAATATTTTGGAGAGAAAGGGGTCCATGGCCTATTGACTAGCCTTGCCTGATTCTTTTAGGTGTATGCATGATGTTTTTCACATTTATGTTTTGAGACATCATATTAGTGATCCTACACATGTTATTGACATGATTTCCTTGCAGGTTTCGAAAGAGAGGGCGCTAAGGACTAAGTCAATCTGCATCTTGGATCATTTCATTCAACAACTCGATGTCGAATGGTAGAGCAGGTCAAGGTCCAATGGGACAACTATAGTCCTCAATCGATGACCTGGGAGGACAGATAAGATATGCACCATCAGTTTCCATTTTTATTTGATAGATAGACTTATGAAACTGTGATACACCTTATTTCAAAACTTACATACTGCGAAACTTCAGGACACAGTTTAGACCAAGAGGGGGTTTATGCAACATCTCGCTCTTGTGCACACTGAGAGAACTTATTATTTGAGGACACTTGGTTGCAAGTGATCAATATTATTATACTATTGGGCATTTGATTATGATTATGAGGCATTATGGATATGATGACATGTTATTTTACTGTATTCACATAGACATGTGTTATTGACTCGGTTCTCCTTAGTGTGTAGGATTTGGACCTCGAGTATGCTGAGGCATTGACAGAACCCTTGGACTTTGGATTGAGTCAGGGAGTGGACTATTGGGGTTTGATTGTTGTATATATATGACATTTGTGCATCTGATTATATGTTATGATTATGGATATTATTTCTGACATGATTCATTGATGATGTAAGTTGACGATAGCTTACTGACCAGACTCACATGTGGAGTAGAGGGGTCATGAACAACCACTAAAGATGTTGAGGGAGAGGTGTGGACAAAAACCCTGCCACAACCTACTATAACTCTTTTCGTGGCTCAAACTGTCGGTTAACGATTACCTAGTTCAATAAGACCCACGATGTCATGAGGTAAGACTTCGATAGTCGCTGACGATGATTTTGAGGGGAGCGTAATAAGGCAGGGACCTTATTCCTTATAGGACCTTAGTCTCCCACAATATCAAATGATTAAGTATTGACTCCAGGGGTTTTTGATGTCTACCAAGTAAGTCAAGAGGCCAGTGGCACCCTTGGAGCACGTAGTGCGTCCTTAAGGGCACGTCGCGCAAGAAAAATTGAAAGAGGCAAGCGACACCCTTGGAGAACGTAGTGCATCCTGAAGGGGAATTTGTGAAAGAAAAATGGAAAGAGGTGAGTGGCACCCTTGGAGCACATAGTGCATCCTGAAGGGCATGTCACGTAAGGGAAACATAATGAGGTGAGTGACACCCTTGGAGCACCTAGTGCATCCTGAAGGGCACATCGTGTTGTTAACTAATAAGAGAATAAACCTATATGTCCTTAGAATGAATAACATGATAAGAAATTTTAAAAAAAATTTCCCTAATAAAATGTCACCCAGCATAAAAAATTAAAATCTAGGTCTAAAGTAATACTTGTGGAAAATAATAATAATAATAATCATTAAACATGTGAAAAAAAGGGGGTAAAACTATCGATTAAATTATTAAAATAAAATTATTAAGGGATTTAAGATTTTAAAAGGGAAATGATTGTTTTGTTACACATGTTAATTAAAATTTATTAATTAAAAAGAAAAAGGGGGTTATTTCTTACACTTGCTAATTTGAGTTTTAGATAAAAAGGGAAAGAGGGAAATTTAAAAGAATTAGGAAACTAAAGGAAAAAGGGGGAAACATAAAGTGAAAGGGAAGCTTAAGGAAAAAGAATAATGACTAACTTAGCAAGGAATCTTTCCTTTAAGAACTTTTTAATTTGAACTCAACTAGTAAATTAGTAAGGGGGTAAGTCATTAAAATGTGTAAGGGAATATGGGGACACCTAGGAGCAATTCTAGGAATCCTTTTAGGTGGGTGAGGGAAATATGAGTAATTAAATAATTAATGAAATTAATTTATGGTGCAATGAAGGGGATGGGTGACACATGTACGGGGAGGATTTTTTTGAAATAAATTATTGAAAAATAAATTAAATCAGAATTTGGGAAAGAAAATGACTTAGAAACTCTATATAATGGAGGGACGAGAAGAAGGATGGATCTATTCTATTATGCGTAACATTACACTATAGATTTTTAGACTTGACTAACTTATCTTCTAGGATTTGGGATACCTAGCTCGGTAAGGAGTGGTAGCTCATCCTTGCGAGGTAAGCCGTGAGCTAGTTGTTCTCTAGTTTAGTGTGCGTGACCCCTCTGCAACTCAAAGGTTGAGGGGGGAGAAAAGTACCCCTAGCATTGGATGGGAGGAACTGGTGAAGTCACATTGGTCGGCAAGTGGGAGATACATGGAGCGCATGGGACATCGACTCGGAATGGTCACCTTGGGCTATAGTACGTAATATTTTATTTTGCGTGGTAGATTATTTTGGATCGTATGCCTTCATTTTTGTACTTTTAATTATGTAAAGAAAGTGTTTTACTTAGCATTTTAATTGAGAACTTAATTGTCCCTTTGCCTTAAGCCCATTGTTTGACTTGACTCCCTTGCCTTTTGATCCTTGAATGTTGTAACTGTCCTATGGGTTTTATGGATTTATTTTGAAGTGTTAGTGCCTTATACATTGTCCTCATCCCTAGTTCAACAATCCACCCCTGAGTAGTCAGCTAGGAGATGGATCGACGGTCGTCACTTCGATGTTAATAAACATATAGATCCTAATGCCCTACTTTTCTGTGCGTGGATGATGAGCGAAGGATAGTTGCCTAGCTGTATACCTCTGTTGGTTTTTCATGGTCGAGTGCTTATCTTGCACCTGGCTGAGTTTGATTACCTCTGCGATTGTTATTCATTTCTCGCAGTGAACTGCTTATGATCCTCTATCTGGATCCTTGTGTTTTAATACCCTTCCTAGACAATTTACACTTTGTGTTTTCCTATTTTATCACCTTTAATAGAAAATTATACCCAACGTTCTTACCCATACCACTGCAGTGTCAGTGCGAAAGTGATACCCCACTTACTCACCTTACCCAACAACTATTTTTCACG
Organism: Picea glauca; assembly: GCA_000966675.3. Taxonomy (NCBI): domain Eukaryota; kingdom Viridiplantae; phylum Streptophyta; class Pinopsida; order Pinales; family Pinaceae; genus Picea; species Picea glauca. The sequence continues at coordinate 445,075 of JZKD02S2187456.1, forward strand.
TTTGAATGTGCTTGGTGGCATTTTATTTTTCCTGTGTATGGGTTAAGATTTATTATCTTTAGACTGCACCTTTAACATACTTTGGACAAAAAATAATGGCACCCCCATTGAAGTCTTGTTACTTATCGGTTTATCACTTGTAACTCAACAAATTCTTGTGTTAAACCTCTGTGCTTCATGACTATTGTCGACATTCACCACTGTGAATTTGACCCACTACAATTCACTTTACCCACGAATTTACTACTTAGATACAATTTTATTGTTTAGAAAAGATTTCATTATTTAGAAATGGATTTTAGTATTTAGATACGATTGAAATAATTCAGAAGAGAATTATTTATTCAGAAAACGATTAATGATTGATAAACAAAACATAGAGATTTAAAGGGGTAGCGTTTTTATAACAACGATTGTAATGGTAGTGTTTTCCTTATTTATGTATATGATAGATAGTTGTATACCTTGGATATGTTGGAGCAAGGCGTGGGTCCTTCCTTTATGGTGGCTACAGTCATTTCGCTAACGACTTTCGAATTCTACTTTTTCAATTTTTCTCATCTAAACCCAAAAATTTATGACAACATTCTATTAGTTGGAGTACGGTAGACAAAGTTCTCATTGTATCTTTAGATAAAATTAAAAGGCTGTATAGTGAATATCCATCAAGATTTTATACTGCCAATGTTTAGTTACAAAAAATCTTTACCAATAGCTTCTACAACGATTGTTATTGAGTTCAAATTATCTTATTATGTAATATTTGACGGAAAATTCACATTTTTAAACTTAGGGATTCCCTTATAAATATCTCAACGCTTATCATTATTTCCACTCTGCGAACCTCCTTTAAATATGAAAATATCAATGATATGGTTTATAGACCGAGATTTTATGAGGAATTAAACTAGCTTTTATATAGTTAGTGAATTAGCATTTATTATAGACAACCTCTTCATTTGAATAGACAACCTTAATTCCTTTAAGTCCTTTAATAGACAATGATTGTGACAACCAAATTAACAACCAAACTCGTTAAATAGACAACCTCTTCTTTTAACAGTCTTTGAATAGAACAACCTTTAATTTGACTAGACAACCTTTAGGTTAAATTAGACTAGACTTGTCAATTCAGTTTTTGTATTGATTACACCAAACTTGTCAAATTAGATTGTAATTATTGTTTGTAGTTTTAGTATTGATTAAATTAGACTTGTCAATTTTAGATTGTAATTATTGACTAATTTGTAATTTAGACTTATTAAATTTGATTTGTATTTAATGGTAAATTAGATTGTACATTAATCACTAATTTGTAATTTAGACTTGCTAATTTAGATTTGTAATCAATGTTAAAATAGATTGTAATTATTGACTAGTTTAGACTTGATGAATGGCCCGGTTGTTGGCAAAGTCATGTTTTATCTTTCACTTCCTTCAAACAACGTCATCTTGCATCTTATCGATCTGTTGCTTGGGGTGTGGGAGTAGTCCTCTTGTCCATAACTCGCCTCCTAGAGAGTTGAATTCATCTAGATTCCTTAGTCCAGATAGGTTATGTAGCACCAGGGTTATAGTCGTGCCTATCACCTAGGGAAGACATGATTCCTAATGAGGGGATCATTGCATGCCCTAAGGGAAAGAGGCGAAGGATAACCCGGCACGAGTCTGTGCTTTCCATCTGGGTGTCGTGGATCATTTTAAGTTTTCTATTGGCACTTGGGACGAATGCCTTCATGCATTTGGATGCACGCCATCGAGGTTCTATTTATCTGGACATCGAGGCCATTGTGTCGAGATGGGGATGTTGTCCCTTAGATTGTAGGCGTGGTCATGTTTGTGTCGGGCAGGTGGTCAATTCTCCCTATTGTTTTACGCAAGTTTTTCCTAGTTTCTCTTGTGCAAATGTGTGGAGTTGTAGTTGTCTGTTGCCTGTCCAGTGGGTGTGGTGTTTTCCGTCACATGTGTCGTCCAGCTGTAATCGTAGTTTTCATCCTAAAAAGAGAAAAAAAAATTGCACTTGTTGGTATCACTTGTAGACGTAATGTTGGGGTTTGTACATATGGTATTAGAGCGGGGTTCAACCCATGACTTGGGATCACTATGGCTTTCGTTGATATGATATTTGATTATCATGTTTCTAATTCAGTTGAATTGTATTTGTGCAACTAATCATGGTTAGAGGATGTCGGAGAGGCAGATGACGGAGTGCTAGGGGAGAAGGCGCGATGCCTCCAACAGCATCCACGCTTGAGGGGTCTAACCCCCACGGAGATGAGTAGGTTGTCGGGCAGGAGGAGATAGCGATGGGTGATGTGATTGGGCTAATGATGTCTCTTCAACACATGTATGAGGTACTAATTAGTCGTTTGGACAGAGATGAGGCCAGGGTGTCGACACCCCCTGAGGGTACATCGTGCTCTCTGGTTGGTACTGGTAGCATTCACTGTGAACTCGAGAAGGTCAAATTTCTCGAGTTCTTTGGTGCCCCAGATGACGTAGTCTCCGAGGCATGGTTGGATAATATGGGGATGTGCTTTGAACTTCGCGATTATACCTCCAATATGAAGGTCTGCATGGAAATCTTTCAACTGAGGCGAAGCGCTCTCCTTTGGTGGAAAATGCTCCTGCCACAATTCAACATGACCATCGAAGACATGTCATGGGAAATGTTCGAGGAACGGTTCTGAAAGAGGTACCTTTCAAAGGAATTCATTGTGCATCATCTCAACGAGTTCAACGCCTTATGACAGGACAATTGTACGATGCCTGATTAAAAGGCCCATTTTATGGAGTTGCTTTGGTATGATCTACACCTTAATACTGAGAAACTTAAGGTCAAAAAGTTCTTGTTCGGCCTTAATTTCAACATGCATGCAAAGGTTAGGATTTTGATGCCTAAGACCTTGCATGATGTTGTCCAGAAGGCCCTCATAGTAGAGGAGGAGCTTATCAGTGAGGGTCAGAGCAGAACTCCAATGAGATGAGCAAGGCAGGTGTCATCTGGTGTGAAGGAGCATCATATCTCAGCTCGACAGAAGCGAGGGTATCGTGGCTTCCAGAGAGGATCCACTTTCACTACACCTTCGTGACCAGTGCAATAACAATGGACTCCTTATCGGGGACCACAACATCAATAGCACCGTCGACCACAACAGAAATAGTTTAGGCCTATTCAGCAGAACAGACCAAGAATCGAGGCTAGTGGGTTGTCAGCTTCTACTTCGGGTACCAACAGTACTAGACCAAAGAAGGGGTGTTGGAATTGTGGGGAGCCACACTATTAACATGACTACCCAGTGGACAGGACTAGAGCATCTGGATCAGTCGGACACACTACCATGGGAGATTTGGACAAAGCCCATCGGATTCATGTAGTAGTGAATAAATGCCAGGGATAACACCATTCGATTGTTGATGTCAAGTACCTTCACTGACCAGACTCTTAATATTTTAATGGATCCTGGTGCTAGTGAGAGTTTCATTTCTAGTGCAGTGCTAAAAAGGATTAAGGTAAAGGAAATTGAACATGATGAGTTTATCTTTGTAGAGATGGCTTTGAGAGCCAAACAGAAGGTTGGAGGCAAGGTTATAGGTTGTACCCTAAACCTGGGAGATATTGTCACCAGGTCCAACCTGTACATTATGATCTTAGGATCTTACGACATCGTGATCGGTATGGACTGGTTGGAATCGGATGAGGCGATACTCAACTGTAATATGAAACGATTGAGGTTGGTCTACGATGAGGGATAGAGATGCGTGATTGCAGGTCAGAACTAGGGAGTTTCCATGAGGTTCATCTCTTCCTTGTAGTTACGAAAGATCTTGCGTAAGGGATGTAGGATTTATGTGATCCTTGCGTTCAATGAAAAAGGAGTAGCGGAATGTCTAGAACACCTACCGGTGGTGAGAGAGTTTGAAGATGTCTTTCTGGAGGAGTTATCTCAGATTTCATTGGAGAGGGAACTGGATTTTACCATATAACTAAAACCGAGGACTAAACCAATATCTAGAACTCCTTATCAAATGTCGACCTCAGAGTTACAGGAGTTGAGAATGCAACTGAAGGAATTTCTCGACCTGGGACAGATACATCCAAGTGTGTCACTGTGGAGTGCACATGTTATCTTCATACGAAAGAAGGATGACTCGTGGAGGCTATACATTGACTACAGTCAATTGAACAAGGAAACAATCAAGAATCAATATCCTTTGTCAAGGATTGATCATATATTCGATCAGATGAAGGGTGTGACATTGTTTTTCAAGATCGATTTGCGATCAGGGTATCACTAGTTACAGATCAAGGAGGATGACATCCCTAAGAATGCCTTTAAGACAAGGTTTGGTCATTACGAGTTTATTGTTTTACCGTTTGGATTAACAAACACCCTAAGGGTATTTATGAGTTTGATGAACGGGGTGTTCTACAAGTACTTGGACAAGTTCATCCAATTTATTCATTGATGATATTTTTATTTACTCTCGGTGACAAAGGAGCATGACGAGCACTTGCGCTTGGTACTACAGTTTTTGTGAGAGTACAAATTGTATGGGAAGTTGTCCAAATGCTCGTTTTATCAATCGAAGATTCACTACTTAGGGCATGTCATCTATGGCAAAGGTATTGTCATGGATCTAGAAAAGGTCGAGGCTATTATGGTATGGCATGTGTTGATGAATGTCTCGGAAGTGCATAGCTTCATGGTTCTAGAAGGGTACTATCGACGGTTCATAGAGGGATTTTCAAAGATATCAAATACGATCATGGAATTGTAGAAGAAGAACAAGAAGTTTGTTTAGACCAAAAAATGCGCGGAATCATTTTGGAGGCTCAAGGATCTTTTGACAATGACACCGATACTAAAGGTCCTTGACATGGACACAGACTTCTTGGTATGCACTGACGCATCCAAGGAAGGCTTAGGTGGAGTCTTTATGCAATACAGTCGAGTGATCGCTTACATCTCAAGGAAACTGAGAAGGCATGAGGAGAACTATGTGATGCACGATTTAGAGTTGTTATCCATTGTATATGCCTTGAAGGTTTGGAGACACTACCTTTTTTGAAATAAATTTTAACTAAGGATGAAACAATGTGGACTAAAACACATCTTTACGCAAAACGACCTGAATGCGGGACAATGGCGTTGGTCATAATTTCTTAGAGAGTACGATTTAGAGATTACTTACATAAATGGAACAATGAACCGAGTGGCAGATGCATTGAGTCAGAGACCACGCATCTTTTCATTGTTGCCTCTTCAGAAGAATCTACATGAAAAGATTCTAACTTTACAGTGCGACGATGACTGGTACAAAGAGGTCGAGGACTTTATCAGACAAAACACAATGATGGTACCAATATTGGAAGGATTTATGTTTGATGACGATGGATTATTGAGGTTTAAAAATCGGATTTACGTACCAACGAACGATGAGTTGAGTAGTTTGATCCTAAACGAAGCTCACAGAGCAGTGTACATGGCCCACCCAAGAGTCACGAAGATGAGGGCAGACCTTAAACCCTTATTCTTATGGAAAGGAGTGAAGGCAGACATAGTCATCTATGTTTCCAAATGTCTAGAATGTCATTAGGTAAAGGCTAAAGATAGACATCCAGCAGGATTACTACAACAACAGGATATTCCGGAATTGAAATGGGAGGTCATTTTGATAGATTTCATTGTTGGATTCCCACTAATGGTAAGGAGACACGACTTGATTTTATTGGTAGTCAACACTCTGATGAAGAGTGCTCATTTTATTCTCATGCATATGATGTATCAGGCACCTGACATAGCTAGAGTTTTCATCAGTTAGATTTTGAGGCTACATGGCGTGCCTAAGAGGATTATATCCGATCGAGGATCGGTGTTTACCAGACGATTTTGGACTAGTTTCCAAGAGGCCTTAGGAACCCAAATTAACTTTAGTACTGCATATCACCCAAAGACTGATGGGAATACCGAACAAACAAACCAAATATTGGAAGACATGTTGCGCATGTACGTGATGGAGCAAAAAAAGTGTTGGGAATAATTATTTCCATTGGTAGAATTCACTTATAACAATAGTTACAAAAGCACCATTAGGATGGCACCTTTCGAGTTTCTTTATAGGTGACCATGTCATATTCCTTTGAGTTTGGATTGGCTTGAGGATAGGGTGTTGGTGGGACCAGAAGCGATCCAAGAAATGGAAGATAAAATGAAAACAATAAGACAATGGATCAACAAAGAACATGATCGACATAAGCATTATGCCAATGCGCACCATGTTGATCGTAGTTACGAAGTTGGTGATCTAGTATTCTTGCGGGTAAAACCGCATAAGATTTTGATCTTGTGGAGAGAAAGGGGCCCGTGGCCTATCGACTAGCCTTGCCTGATTATTTGAGGCGTATGCATGATGTTTTTCACATTTATATTCTAAGACATTATATTAGTGATCCTACACATGTTATTGACATGAGTTCCTTGAAGGTATCAGAAGAATGGGTGCTCACGGCTGAGCCGATCCACATCCTGGATCATCGCATTCAACAACTACGACATCGAATGGTAGAGAAGGTCAAGGTCTAGTGGGACAACTATAGTCTGCAATTGGTGACCTGGGAGGACACATATGATATGCACTAGCAGTTTCCATTTTGTTTTATTGATAGACTTATGACACTGTAATACATCTTATTTCGGCACTTATATACTGTGAAACTTTGGGATGAAATTTAGACCAATAGGGGGTGTATGTAACATCTCGCTCTTGTGAGCATTAAGTGAACTTATTACTTGAGGACACTTTCTTTCAAGTGATCTGGATTATTATACTATTGGGCATTTGATTATGATTATGAGGCATAATGGATATGATGACATTTTATTTTACTGTATTGACATAGACATGTACTATTGACTCGGTTCTCCTGAGTGTGCAAGATTTGGACCTCGAGGATGTTGAAGCATAAAAAAAACCCTTGGACTCCAGATTGAGTCAAGGAGTGGACTATTGGGGATTGATTGTTGTATATATATGAAATTTGTGCATCGAATTAGATTTTATGATTATGGATATTATTTCTGACATGATTCGTTGATGATGTAGGCTGATGATAGCTTGCCGACCAGACTCACATGTGGAGTAGAGGGGTCACACACGAGCACCAGACACATTGAGGGAGAGGTGTGGACTTCATCCCTGCCACATCCCACTAGCACTCTCGATGTGGCTCAAACTGTAGGCTAACTTTTACCTAGTTCGAGAAGACCCATGATGTCGTGAGGGCAGACTGTGTCGCTCACAATTATTCTAAGGGTCGTTCAATAAGGTAGGGGAATTATTCCTTAGAGGCCCTTAGTCTCCCACAAGATCACTTGACGAAGTATTGACTCCGGGGGTTTTTGATGTCTACCAACTCAGTCAAGAGGAAAGTGGCACCCTTGGAGAACTTACTGCATCCTGAAGGGCATGTCACACAAGAAAAATATAAAGAGGCGAGTGGCACCCTTGGAGCATGTAGTGCATCCTGAAGGGAACGTCTTGCAAGAAAAACAGAAAGAGGCGAGTGGCACCCTTGGAGCACGTAGTACATCCTGAAGGGCACGTCGTGGAAGGGAAACAAAATAAGATGAGTGGCACCCTTGGAGCATCTAATCTGTCCTAAAGGGAACATCACATTGTTAACTAATAAGAGAATAAATCTACATGGCCTTAGAATGAATAACATTATAATAAATTTTTAAAAACAATTTCACTAATAAAATGTCGCCCAACCTCAAAAATTAAAATCTAGATCTAAAGTAATACTTGTGGAAAATAATAATAATAATAATAATCAGTAAACATGTGACCAAAAGGGGGTAAGAAACTTGATTAAATTATTAAAATCAAATTATTGAGGGATTTAAAATTTTAAAAGGGAAATCATTGTTTTGTTACATATGCTAATTAAAATTTATTAATTAAGAAGAAAAAGGGGAAAAGGGGGGTAATTTCTTACACTTGCTAATTTGAGTTTTAGATAAAAAGGGAAAGAGAGAAATTTAAAAGAATTAGGAAACTAAGGGAAAAAGGGGGAAACTTAAGGAAAAAGTAGAATGGCTAACTTAGAAAGGAATCTTTCCTTTAAAAACTTTCTAATTTGAACTCAACTAGTAACTGAGTAAGGGGGTAAGTCATTAAAAAGTGTAATGGAATATGGGGACACCTAGGAGTGATTCTAGGAATGCATTTAGGTGGGTGAAGGAAATAGGAGTAATTAAATAATTAATGAAATTAATTTCTGGTGCAACGAAGGGGATGGGTGACACATGGATGGGGAGGATTTTTCTGAATTAAATTATTAAACAATAAATTAAATGAGAATTTGCAAAATAAAATGACCTAGAAACTTTATATAAAGGAGGGAGGAGGAGAATGATGGATTTGTTCTGTTATGCGTAATGTTACACTGCAAAATTTAAGACTTGAATGACTTATCTTGTGGGATTTGAGATACCCAGCTCAATGAGGAGTGGTAGCTTGGACTTGAGAGGCGAGATGGGAGATAGTTTTTCTATGATTTAGTACTTGGGGGCTGAGGGGGAAGAAGATTGCCCCTAGTATTGGTTGGTAGGTACTGATGAAGTCACAACGTTCGGCAAGCGGGATCTGCACAGAGCGTGAGGGACATCGACTTGGAGAGGTCACCTTGGGCTACAGTATGCAAGATTTGATTTTTCATGGTAGATTACTGTGGATAGTACACCTTCATTTCTGTACTTTTAATTGTGTAAAGAAAACATTTTACTTAGCATTTTAATTGAGAACTTAATTTCCCCTTTTCCTTAAGCCCGCTGCTTGACTTGATTCCCTTGGATTTCGATCCCTGAATGTTACGATTGTACTATGGGTTTTACTGATTTATTGTGAAGAGTTAGTGCCTTATACTTTGTCCTCATCCCTATTTCATCATTCCATGCCTGAGAAGTCGGCCAGGAGCCACATCGACGACTGTCACTTTGATTTTAATAGACCTATAGATCATAATGCGCTTCTTTTCTATGCATGGATGATGAGTGAAGGATAGATGCCCAGTTGTCTACCTCCATTGGTTGTTCATGGTTGAGTGATTGTCTTGCACCTAGTTGTGTTTGATTACCTCTGTGATTGTTATTCCCTTCCTGCAATGAACTGCTTATGATCCTCTACGTGGATCCCTGAGTTTTAATACCCTTCCTGGATAGTTTACAGTCTACATTTTTCTCTTTTATCACCTTTATAGAAAATTCTACCCGAAATTATTACCCATACAACTACAGTGTCAGTGCAAAAGTGATACCCCGCTTACTCACCTTACCCAACAACTATTATTGGCGTTTCAATGTGCCTGGTGGCATTTTCTTTTTCTTATTTATTGGTTGAGATTTATTATCTTTAGACTACACCTTTAACATACTTTGGACAACGAATAATGGTACCCCCTGTGAAGTCTTGTTACTTATCAGTTTATCACTTTTAACTCAATAAATTATTATGTTAAACCTCTCCGCTTCATGACGGTTTTCAACATTCACCACTGTGAATTTGACCCACTACAATTCACTTTACCCACGAATTTACTACTCATATATACTTTTATTGTTTAGAAAAGATTTCATTATTTAGAAACAGATTTTAGTATTCAGATGCCACTGAAATAATTCAGAAGAGAATTCATTATTCATAAAACGATTAATGATTGATAAACATATTGTAGCGATTTAAAGCGGCAACGTTTTTATAACAATGATTGTAATGGTAGTGTTTTCCTTATTTATGTATATGATAGATAGTTGTATACCATGGATACATTGGAGCAGGGCGTGCATCCTTCCTTTATGGTGGTGTGCATATGTTTTCATGCGAAGATTTCACACAATAACGCAGAGGTAATTCCTGAAATTTTTAAGGAACATGATATAAATTAATCACGGAAGGAACATGCTCATTATTGTTGGATGGATTCTAGCTATGCCAGTTCGTAATGAATGATTATCAGATCATAATCAACCAATTGATTTCAATGAAGAATATGCCACATATAGAAAAAAATCCAGCTTGTTATTCATTGTAGCATAAACATATATGAATCTATCGTTGACTAGTTGGTATTCAATCAACATTTTGTTCATGGGAGCACAAGGTTTGGGAAATCGACACATAAAATGGCATAATCCCATCAGAAATGAGCCATCTCATCATCGAATAAAAGTCAAGAGTCATTGTGGAAGGAGGAACCAAATAGAAAAGGTTGATTTCCATGAATTTGTAGAAATAAAATGGCATAATCCCATCAGAAATGAGCCAGCTCATCATCGAATAAAAGTCAAGAGTCATTGTGGAAGGAGGAACCAAATAGAAAAAGTTGATTTCCATGAATTTGTAGAAAGAAATAAAGTGTTGAGAGACACTAAAACCAATAGAAGGCGAAGGAGTTACCAGATAACCACACTCAAGAAATGCTCATGGGAAACACAATAACCTTCCACTATGAAGAAGATATTATGTTCATTAATACATTGATGGCACTGTAAGATGAAGAAGCAGTTTCACCATATGAAGATATAAAAAAAAACTTATTTACCCATCGAATCATAAAGCTTTCTGATTACTTTTGGTTGTTTTACTTTTTATATTTTGTTTTTTTGTTTACTTGAGTTTTAGTTGGTTGTTTAATTTTACTTCTTATAGTGGGGTAGGATATGTATACCTTCGTAGATTTTACCAGTCAAATTGCTTGGCGGAGGAGGGTTCCTTGTCCCACAAATAAGGGGGTCTCATACACCAATTTGGTGTGCCGACTTGGTCGCGACCTTAAAAATAGATTATTATTATTATTATATAGTTTAGTGTAATTTTAATCTTAGCTTTACGATAGTTTTAGTTTATTATTTTTGTTTCGTTTACTTACTTTTATTTTGATTTCAATTTCATTTTTAATTAAATTTTAGATTTAGATTTTAAATAATACCTAAGTTAAAGTTTTATTCTTGATATTTTAATCTTTGATACCTAAGTTAAATTTAATCTTTTATACCTAAGTTAAAGTTTAGTTAAAATTTTATTTAGATTTATATATTCTTGAGATTTTAAGATTATATTTCAATATTGGTTTATGGTTTGGATTTGAAGAAGATTTTGAAGGCATGAAATCATGAATAAAAACAAATTAGGGGCAAGAGGAATTCCATTTCTACAAGAGAGCCTCTCTTTGCAATGTTGTAAAGAGAGACTTATTTTGTAGAAGATAGACTACCTATTGGACTAGACTAGAGAAAGATATTAATTCTATAATCATTTTGGGCATTGTTGTTCACTTTTTTTAAATGGAATAAATATATTATTCAACCTTGTTTATTCTATGTTCCAAATGTGTGTAATTGTCAATTTAGTACTCTTCAAATCTATATAATTTATGTTTATTTAAAACTATTGTAAAGTTATCTTTGTAAGGTTGGGAAGAGTTAGATTCAGATTGATTTTTTTATCTAAGTAGACTTGTATGTTTTGAGTTGTTAAGAAATTACCAATCTGATTTCCTACTTGTATTGATCCTAATTACTTTCATATTATGAGAACTATTTCATTAATGTGACAAATGTCAAATGTTTTTTGATCTTGAATGCAATTATGGTGATTTGAATCCAAGTATATGCATAATAAAATTTGATAACTATTTATTAGATAACTATATATGCATATCTCCTTGAATAGTTGCAGGACATGTGAACTATTTTTATGACTTGTTAGCTCATCTATACCTTAGGTTGAATTCTAATCCATTCTCTTTTATTTTTCTCTTGATTGCGAGTATTACTATTCCTTTTCTTGATTGAGATAGATTAGATTTTCTTTTGTTATCTTCGTATTATATTAGATTAAATTTTCATTTAGAATGCATTTTGGAAGTCTCCTTTCACAAGAATAACTTTTCATGTGGCCTACCTGAGCCCTCATTTTATCCAATCCCGGGGATTGCCTCTTACAAGCATGTTACATTTAGTTAATTCCTTTCTTTCTACCTGCTCATAACAACAATAAATTTCATACATTAGCAGGTAGAGGTTAGATTTAGTATTGGATTAGTTTAGATTAGGATTAACATTTAGTTTAGATTTATTTTAGGAAAAGGGTAATTGGATCCATTTAATCATTCGAAATCACCACACCAAATGGATAAGGATGTAATTGGGGCCCACAGTGATTTCCTTAATCTTGTACATGAACAATTTTGGAAATCAATAGACTAATATTGATAACACCTTAGAGGATTGGGTGAGAAGAAGGGGATCTCCTATTCCTCCTTGAGACGGTCCTTTTGTATCCCTAATAGAACGTTCTCTCTCTATGAATGAATAATAAGGTGCAAGAAGGTCTTCAAAGGGAAGAGGTCCAATGTACTATCTCTATTTATACATATGTAAAGACGAAGATTTGGGAAAAGGTTCTCCAAACTCCTATACATAGCATGACAATGTCTTTTCTTCTATGTTCTATTTATACCAATAACCTCCTTTTATAGGTTTTTTTCAATCTCACAAATAATTGGTTCCAAGAGGGAAATGAGTGCCACTTGAGTGTGGTTCCCAATGTCTTAGTGGACATGGAACCACTTGTGGTACCAATATTAAATGCTGAGAGACTCAAGGGCCTTTGGCACCTTGGTTTGAGTATTTTCATGATGGGATTTTTATCATAAATGCACCAAATCTGGTTCATATTTCACTTATGGTTTGTCCATGCGAATTTCGAAGGGAATAATCATGCATCCATGCATATATCACTAAAAAAGTCACAATGTTGAGTGACACAAATTTATCAGAAACCCATTGTCCATAGTTTTCTTTTTTATTGAGGGTGGTGTACTAATTCCATGAGTATGCACTTTGTTGTATTGGACTAATGTATGTCTTTTCCAATGATCACTTGTATATATTTGTGAACAATTTTTAGGTGATAATGGATGACCCATGATGTGAGAGGTTCAGAGAAGATGTATAACTAAAGTGAATCATCATTTATTTATTTTTTTGCATTGATTCTTGTATAGAGAGAGAGGAAAAAAGGGTTGAGGGAACATGGACGACCTGTGGAGGAATAAGGAGAGATCCACCTACAAAAAACCAGTCCTACTACTAAACAATTTCTTTATATAAATGAGGCTGGTATTGTTAGCCCTTGACCAAGTTTTGAGGAAACATTGGTTGTGTTTGACCACTTTTGGGACATCGATAGGCTGGTCGAAGATGGAGCGCCCAGGCGGAGCTAAGATCAGGGGATCTCTCTTGTTTTGTGGACTTGTGGACTGAGCAAAGGGTTTACTAGGGTTTATGTAATGGGTTATGGGATGTTGGCCCATGGGTTTTACCCATGTTTAGGCCTTTTTGTAAAAGTATATATAGGAAGGAATGTAATGTAGAAAGTAGTAGAATATTAGTGTAAGCAATGTAATATATTTGTCTTATTGGCTATGTGCATGATATGTTAGTAAGGCTCTGTTCTAGTAAGGAGTTGGCTATGTGCCTTGCCTGATTTTGGGACAGAGGATTTGATGTGCAACATGTAGATCTCCTATCCTCTGCGGAGTTTGGCTCTGTGGCTTTGTGCATAGGAGAAAATGAATGTAAGAATATTGAAGACTAATAAAGAACAAGAATAAGTTGGTGGATGTAGCCCCACACTGGGGTGAACAACATATATCTTGTGTCTTGATGTGCTTTGCACGATGTTGTTTATGTTTTTATATTCTTAGTGCTTGATGGTATTAAATATAAATGAATGCTAGATCCAAGTTGATGCTATGTGCTAAGTGAATGGAAGTACCTTATCTTTATGGTTACTGCATTGATATGTAATAAGGGTTTAATCTACGATGTGAATGATATTGAAGAAACTAATGCATATTATTGTTTAAGTGCTCTATTATGTATTGTAATCACATATTTGTGCCCCAAACTCATTGTAGACACCAGAGTCTTGTGACCCCCCCTGCCTCTACCTCAGGTGATACTTCATCTGCTTCGCAGGTGTTGCCAAAAGGGCTAGTAGTTAGGGTTTTGTTGGTGCATTGTTGAAGCATTGAACCCTGGGTCTGCCCCTGTGCCAACAAATGGTTCTGTTGTCGGGACTTGAAACTGTGATTGCTGGGAACTAAAGAAAACAAAAATATTTGTGTGTAGATATGCTGTTGTTGTACATAGTATTCTACTTGACTTGCGAAGCTCTGTGCTAACAAAGAAACTAGATCTGAATAAAAGAGGTAAGATCTTAAAGATTTTTTCTTTGGTAAAGGTAAGATAAGTGGAAATTTTTAGTATGAATCTAGGTATGTTTGATAGATTTTTTCCTAGCCTGAATGTTAGGGAACAGTTAGAAGAAAGATTTGATCTAAATAAATTTGATAGAAATAGAAAAAAATATGTTATTCCTATGCATAGAAAGAAGTTTTGGACTAATAAGTGGATGCATGAATGTAGAAAGAATTTTTGCAGATTGCAGATCTAGCACTGTGATCCCAGTGCATAGTACATGAAAGGCTAGCACTCATTTAAAAGAAAGAGAGGAATAACACTATGTTAAAATTGCAGAAGATTAGGACACCTTGCTAAGGAATGCCATGGTATAGGTCCTATTTGTCTTTGTTGTAAATTTATTGGTCATGAGGTTGAGGATTGCCCAAGGATGGTTTCTAAAATTGAAAAGATGAACGTGTATTAGATGAAGAAACACATGTGAACATTACACCATAAAGCACTTGGGAAATTTTGGGAAAGCCTTCTATGATACCTTCATTAGGAAGGATAGGCTTGTTTAAAGGAAAGATGATAGCCCTATGTGGAAGAGTTACTAACATACCTATGATTTCTCATGAAACTTTGACTAAAGAAGAGTTTGAAGTCATTAAGTTTATTGAGAACATGTCCCATTTTCCATTTTTTTTGGGAAAGACTTGGATTGAGAAGGATCAGAGAAAAAGGAAAGCAGAGGATGAAGCTACAGAAAAAAAAAAACAAGAACTAAGGGACCTCATAACAAGAAAAATAGAGAGACTAATAGAAGAACAAGAGCACAAGTCGAAGCAATAGAGGGATAGAGAATTAGCTGTCAAATTTGAAAGAACGCAAGAAGGTTTGAAGGACCTATCCATGCAAGATGAAAGTATGTCCACCCAGGACCTAGTATGCAAAGAGGTATTACCTTTGAACTCTTTGAATGAAAATCAACAACGTGAAATCATTATGCTATGAAAAGATAAGCATAAGAATGGAAAGAGGAATCCAGAGACTCAGATCACACGAAATAAGGCAAGGAAACTCAGTAAGAAGAAAGCCAAGCTAGAAAAAACATAGGAAGCTCCAGAAAAGACTTCATAGGAGGTAGATCTGCAGAAGTTGAACCTCGTCGGAATAGCAGAACCACGCAGAATGGGACTTCTCCATGGCAAAGCTATATGACCATTCGAGGTGCCTCGACCATTAGAATAATGCTCCAAAATGGCTAGAAACATAGTTATTGACAAAAATACCATCGTTGGACCATTGGGACTGTGCCATAACAGATTGATTCGCGTTGATTGACACATTCCTACCCATTGGAGGAATCTGTTATGACGCTTTCTTATTTAATTTGTTGGAGGTTGCGTTGGGACAAATTTTTGCCACCTGTGATTATATGAGCTAACAGAGAATCATTTTCATATTGTGTTATGATTTATATACCTCACCATCTATTTGATTACCTCGCTTTTCTGCTCACCTACCCAATCTATTTGATTACAAGTGTGAATGTCGAGTGAACATAGTGCGTTAAAGAAGTTTGTGGAGGAGATTCTCGTGGGTCTCATGGTGGAGAGAGTTATGTATGTAGGAATATGGGCATCATCGACTGGAGGATTGCAAGAATCCCCCTCGACTGGATGTCATTCCAGTTGTACTATTGAGAAGTGAAGAAAGCACTGTGATGATCTGGCTAATGCGAAGAAGATCTTGTCGGTCTTGCCATATTATATACCACCTTTGGCTGGTGCAGATAACCATGAAAATATCCCATGTGAATTTGAGTACATGTTGATCATTGCATACATCCTGAAGAGGATATGCGTAGTTGGACCCCAGTTGGGACACATCCTAGCTCTGAAGAAAAATGACTTTAACCTTGGAGATAGGAATAACTACGTGATGCTAGCACCAAATAGGTATTTGATGAAGATGATTGGGAAGAAGTCGTGCATAGTCTCCCAGATGTGGATTAAGGAGATCGCACAATCAACGATCCTAAATGTTATGAATATCCCTCACTTTGGCCGACATCAGGAGGTTAACGCCTGTGTTAAAATCCTCTTGTCATGCTATCACAGAGGATACCTATGGCTCTGACGTTGATCTACCTCATCACAAGGTTGAGCATCTAGGGACCAAACCCTCAACAATTCTACCCAAGGAAGACTTCAGATCTCTCCCTAGCACAATGCATAAAGGAGGATTATGGTGATGTAGAGAAGGGAAAATGAGTCTACAAGGTAGCCTCCATATAGGATGGAACAATGCACCTAGCTTATCAGTTTATAGATGGCAAGCGTGTTAGAAAGAACCATCCCAGGAAGGTCACTAGATTCGTAGTAGACCTCGCAGGAAAGTGCATGGAGGGAATGCAAATGAACTGGGCGAGTTACCTCGTCAATGAGCTAGAGAAGTGCAGGATTAGGGCTATGAATTCCATTTCAATTGGTTACTGATATTGATCGCATTTTTCGCTTGGGAGATGCCGGAAGGAGAAAATTTTCAAGAAGTTGAGCCATCGGAGCCATTGGCTGCAAGTTTCTCCACCTTGTGGTATACAAATGATATGTCGAAGTAGTGGTAGTCCAATGATGTCTTCCATTCTTACTACCAGCAGTTGAAGTGTGCTATTGAATCATTTCCATGCATAACACCAAATACAGTGCACTAGTAGAGACCACTAGAGAAGTTTCGTGCAGATTGACACTTTATCTACATCATCGCACATAGGGATGAGAGTAAGGAGGAACTGTAGTCCTATTATAAGTTGACCGATGAATATATGGAGGAGATCACCAAAGAATTCCAATAGATTTCCTTGTACCAGTTGAGGATGTAGAACTCTCCTAGATTGAAATCATTGGAAGTCCCTTGGTAACCCAGGTTGAACATGATGGACAGACTCGCGTGAAGAAAAAGAATAAAAAGGAGGAAGTGTTGAACATAGAAACTGATGACAAGGACAATGCCTTAAAGGAAAGCAAGCTTGACTCACCCACAAGAGGAGGAGGAGACAAAGTGAACCAAGAATAAAAGGATCAGGCATCAAAAGACTTGAAGCAAGAAAAGGAGGAGGTCTTAGAGAAAATTCAAGCTGCGTAGAAGAAGAAATTTGAAATTCAGGAAATGTTCGAGGAGGACGATGCAAAGGTACAGAAAAAAAAAGACCATCTGATCACAAAGTAGACTGCGATCAAAGAGACAGTGACTAAATAACTTCGCTTTGTGCCAAGATTAACACAAGAGGAAGAAGAGTCAGTCAATATTCAAGTGGGGAACCTTGCGGAGGCCATTCAACAGTTTCAAGTGAGAGTAATATAGTTATAAATCCAGGCAGTGTTGAGCACTCCGCAAGAAGTGCACGATCAGAGGGAGGAAGTTTCTAGGAGAATAGTTGGAAGGATTAGGGCACTCACATTAGAATGTAAGCAATTAAGTAATCATAGTGCATAGACCTACAAACACCTCGCAAAAGATTTGGAGCTGAGGAAACTGGTAGCACAGTTCCAGGAGGTGCAACAATAGGAATTCACCATGCAAGTGCAGATGAAGTCACTCACTGGAGTTGAGAAAATGAAGAGATCACAGGAGAAAAACGTAGTCCAATAGAATATTACTTCCATCCAGAGAAAATTCATGGAGGTTACATAAAGATTACAACTGGTGAAAGATGAAGCCCGCATGATTTTTGAAGAGATTGAAGGACAAGGCTCACAGCTAGACCAAGTGGTTGCGATAGTGGAACAATGCCTGTAAGGGCCTGTTACAAAGAAATTTATTTAGGAGTTCATCGAGAAGGAGGCTCTGGAGAAGAATCAAGTCGAGGCAGCTCGAGCTAAGCTCGAGAACTTTGAAGGATCATTGCCCAGATCTGAGTGACTTGGGATGAGTCACATGTGAGTGTTGGGGGCCTGTTGGTCCTTGAACAAGTTTTGAGGAAACATTGGTCTTGTTTGACCACTTTTGGGACTTCGACAGACTCGTCGAAGATGGAGATCCTATCTAATATCATGTGATATCGCTTGTTTTGTGTGCTTGTGGACCGAGCAAAGGGTTTACTAGGGTTTATGTAATGGGTTATGGGATGTCAGCCAATGGGTTTTAACCATGTTTATGCCCTTTTGTAAAAGTATATATAGGAAGGAAGGTAATGTAGAAAGAAGCAGAAGCTCAGTGCAAGCAATCTAAGAGATTTGGTTGATTGGATATGTGCATGATATGTTAGTAAGGATATGTTCTAGTAAGGAGTTGGATTTGTGCCTTGACCTAATTTTCGGAAGGAGGATCTAGTGCGCAGCGCACAGATCTCTTGTCCTCTGTGGAGTTTTTCTCTGTGTCTTTGTGCATAGGAGAATATGAATGTAAGAAGATTGAAGACTCATAAAGAAGAAGAAGAAGTTGGTAGATGTAGCCCCACACTCAGGTGAAACACCTATATCATGTGTCTTGATGTTCTTTGTGCGATGTTGTTTATGTTTTTATTTGGTTAGTGCTTGATGTTATCAAATATAACTGAATTCTAGATCCAAGATGATGCTATGTTCTAAGTGAATGGAAGTACTTGATCTTTATGGTTACTACGATGATCTGTAATAAGGGTTTAATCTGCGATCTGAATGAGATTCAAGAAACTAATGCATATTGTTGTTTAAGTGTTATGTTAAGTATTGTAATCATAGATCTATTTCCCAACCTAGTTGTAGACACCTGAGCCCTACAACCCCCCCTGCCTCTACCTTGGGTGATACTTCATCTACTTCGTAGGTGTTGTTGAAACGGTCAGTAGTTAGGGTTTTGTTGGTGCGTTGTTGAAGCGTTGAAACCTCGGTCTGCCCCTGTGCCAAAAGGTATGATCCATGCTTGTGCCATAACCAAAAATGATTATAATAATACACAATAGGTTGAGGCCTTTGGTCAAACTATATGATGTATGAAGACTCGGTTAATCCTGTAAATAATTTTTTTTATGAGGTAGAGATATGAAACACCCTCGGGACCGTCGGTAACGAAAAATGATGGTTTTGAAGGAGAAATGATTGTATATATTGAATCAAACATGTGGGTTCTATGTTCATTGCTTGAGCGCATTCATGGTATGTCAAGCCTAGGGGTCTTCGGCTGGAGCTAAAAACAAGGATTGTCGCAAAGTAAGACCCACCCTTGTGTGGATATGTGGTGATGTCAAAAATAAATGGAATCAATGGTAGAAGATATCAATGATGACTCTGTCTGTCCCATATGAAGGTCATCATTTTTATGGAAATGGGAACCAAGATACTACAAAATTCCTAGAAATTGGTGTTAAGGTCGACAATAATGGAGCCACAACTTCAAAGAGAAAAGTGCCCCTTGAAATAAACTAATAAATATGGTACGAGGTATTCTATATTAAGAGTGATGTGTGGCTAGTAAATATGGACAATTTCGATGGTAGCTAGGAATTAATTATTCCCTTGGTTGAAGCATAAGTGACAACTAATAGTGGGAACAATAAAATATTTAGCTCGACAAACGATGGTCTAATGTCAGGGAGGAAGTCAGACATTTGGAAAAGTACTGTCAAATTATATCTGAGGGTGACGAGGGTGGAAATATTTGGTCATCACGAGGGAGAGCTCAGGGATCATAAAAAATTATATTGGGATACTCAAGGTTTTGTCAATAACATGGTTGTTTGCAAACAATATTGTTCAATGTGAATTATCCAACCAAGGGAGATGAGGGTTATCACTAGGTTAAAAATGGTGCCACAATATGTGATGGCCGAAGTGTGATTTATTGTGTATAAATCAAAAGGTACTTTCTACAATTAAAAAATAAATAAAGAATAATTGGGTTGAATGTGTAAGCATAGAGACAGTTTCCCTAATGTTTAAAATGGCTCAGCCTAGTGAGGGGTGAGTTTTTGATAAAAAATGATGGATAGGGGCATGATGGGTGAGTTTCTATGTAGGTGGGTGAATGGTGGATTGGACAATAGATCATTAGGTTATCCTTAAGGATATGAGTGCCTAATGAAAATTTTGAGGTGCATTCTAAAGAACCATTAAAATATTTGTGAGAATTTTGGAGTCCGTGGGTGGTTGAGCTAACAATATGAAGAGAAGAAGTATGAGGTTCATTTTCATAAGTGAGAACTATGTTAGACTCCCTTTTAATGAAATAAAACAACATGGGTGTCATTTTTCTAGGGGAGATGAAATTTGAGACAACCCATGTTGGTAACAAACTACCATAAAACAACAATATGATGCAATTGGAATAGGGTGAAGTTGTCGAGGGATGAAATTGGTAAATGAAATTATTCACAAAGGGAGTGACTACATGCTAGTTTTGAATTATATACCTAAAGGGGCCTTGATATGGCCCTTATTTAAATTGATGTGTACCTGTCGACAAGTACCTACAAACAAAAACCAAATAATCGAAGTGAAAAGTACGTGATAGTACAAAATTGATGTGGGAACTTGAAAAACTGATAATGAGAAGGAATACATGTAACTTAGGTGTTAGGACTTGGTTCCCACAAAAGGTGTGTGAGAAGATGAATGGGTCATACCATTGTATATGATGGAAAATGGTGAACCCAACGATGTGAATGGTTTGAAAAATATAGCTTTTGAGCACTTGTACAGGTTCAAGGAAGTTTGGACCCGGGTTGTATAAGTGGTAGTGGGGCCCACCATGCCACCTCATTTATACCTAAGGTGACATGGATTCATGTAGATCGATGTAGACCATAATATTATAAGGTCCCATATGCATGCATTAGCTAAAATATTCTAGTGGTAGGATAGCCAGGTAATGGATCTTGACATCCCCATCAATTTAGTATGTTCAATTTTTTGCTTAGGATGGTACAAAAGGTTGTACGATCCCCTTTTTAGGGAGACCATATGATCCATGTAGGTTATCTAAATATAGCCAGGCACATCAACATGAGTATATTCTGATCTTATACCACTTAGTTGCATTGAAATCAGTGTTACTATGGGGTGATTTCCTCTGTTGATTAGCATGAATGTTATTCAAATAGTCACATGGGTCAGCATAAGAAGTTTATTTATAGTCACATGGAGCCTCCGCATGAGTATTTGGTCAATATTCATGTTGATCAATGTGATTTTCAAAAAAGGAGTCGTGCAATCAAAATCTACATGATTTTTCTAGAGATATTCAAGCGGACCATGCCAGAGATAAAAACTTGATGAATTTTTCCTAGGTGTAGTAACTGACTAACCCATGCTTTTGTAGATTTTGACACTTGGAGTTGTCACCATGTTGATTCAATGATGCGAGAGAAAATGGGATTCCCTATAAATGACAGTGATGGATGAACCAATAAATCACTTTGAGATGGGAAGCTTTGGTGTTGCCAAGTTCATCTAATGCACTCTTCTACGCTCACAAGAGGATATACTCACCTTTATGGTTTTGATGTGGAAACCCAACCATTGGGAATTTCATGTGCTAGTTTAGATGTTAGAGATGTCAGTTGATATTGACGTATATTTATAGATGGGACTCTCCATTCGAGGAGAGGTACTTGAGGTGATGCTTTGTATGGATGGGGGGTCACCGTGTAATATTTGGTTGACCATTACTATGACAGTTAGGATGTGATCACTAGAGTACTGGTCCAAGTGGCATGCATCTAGGATTCAATTTTGTGAGCTTTGGCATCAATAGTTTTCAGGATATAGAGATTCCTCAACATTAGAGGATTACTAGTCCCCAAATGATAATCTTGGAGCCAGTGCTCTAGCATTGTAACTATGTTTGGTCCTTCTTGATGAGGGATTCCATGTTATCACAGTTGAAAAGGTGTGTAGAGAGTTGGGAGGGTGACTTCACCTTCGACTAGATACTATGAAGCTTTTTCTTTGAGTAGGTATTATTCTTGCACCATAGGATTGTAATGGAGGTGGTAGAGCCAACCCTATAATGTATGAGGTAGTAGGGAGATGTATTGTTCCGTGAGGGTGGTGTCCCAGTGGGTTGTTATTTTACTGCAAATTTTTATGTGTTTTGGAGGAAGACCCCCTAGGTTATTCTCAAGTACTTGTATGTCGGTATGAACTATAGAAATAACTTGGAGATGATACTCCCCACTAGGAATGTGTGGCAGTTTCAGAGTGTTTTTTTTGTATTATTTTTACATTGTTCTTTTTTTTTATGTTTTTATGCATGGTTTTAATTATATGACACAGTATTGATGTGCGTCTATGTTTTTTATTACAAATATTGGACCATGAGGTTGAGAGGTTGTTGTGGTAAGGGGGATTGTAGTAGGATATCGAGAGGACATGTCACATGATTCCATGTCAGCTAACACATGCCCCCCCCCACATCATGCTAACATGAACATATCGAAAAATACTGAAATGTTTCCAATTTCTCCTATTTTCCATCATTCTGAAAAACTCAAATTTCATGGGTCGTCAATAGAGCTCTATGAATAAGATCAATACAACCAAATCAAGACTTGTACATAAAAAATTGTTCGCTTCTATTCAAATTCGACTCTTTCACTTCGAACTTGCCATTATTTAGCTACAAGAACTTAGGGATTTTGCTCAATTTCATTCGATTTCACCATGGAACACAGTAAAAAAAAATCCAAACGATTTGCAAATGAACTCTCACTTTGTCATACAATTCTCTTGCAAATTCTGTAATTTCACTCATGCACTCTGCTAAATGGCCCATGTAGTTTGAGTGGTGAAAAATTGGGCTATGATACCACTTTCTAACTTACCCAATCACCATGGTTGGGCCATGTCATGAAAAAAATTCTCTTCATTAACTTTGAAACCATTTTAGTAACATACCTAGCCTCCATCTAGGAAACAATATCTGTGGAATACACATAACACAAAACATTTTCTAATTAAATCCGTTATTTTTTTGTTATCTATTTTCCCATAGCCTACAACTACAATTTATAACATATTTAGCTATAGTAATAACCATAAAACAAATGCATATGATGCATGCTAATAATCAACATGAGATAAAACTTAAGCGTTCATTACAACAACATATAAGTCATTCTCATTCACATAGAGTTCATGCACAACAAAAAAAAATGCAAATGACTCAGTACAATATAAAACACTTATCTTAAACAAGAATTGTGAAACCAACTTCTTGGGACGAACGTTCCACCCAACCGTATATTGACTATTCCAAATATCAACAACTTGTCACCCATGAGATGAGGATGGAAATCCACAAAAGAGGGTGGTCTCTTACAATCCACTCACAGCTCAAAAATCTCTCAACCCAACTAATATTCTCCTACAACTATCTCGACCTTTCCACCAACTCTCTTCCACTTTACCTACCTAACGCAAGGAATGAAACATTCTTTTATCAAGGTTAACCTAATGGATGTACCATCTATTTATCAAGGCTAACCCAAGGGATGTACCATTCATTTATCAAGGCTAACCTAAGGAATGATCCATTCGTTTATCAAGGTCTCTCTGGCACATGCAGCTAGGAATCTCTTAGCTGGGACTTCAAGGGAAATTGTTGCGAGGAAAACTATCAGCAAACCAACAACAACACTTGTTGTTTCAGTGCAACTCATACAAGAGTTCACTCTTCTGACATAAAAACCAGGTTCTTCAGTTCGCTAGCTCCATTCACTCAGATTACACTCCATCTATGCTCCAAAATTCTTTCTCCATGGATACATCGACTTCCATCTCTATTTTATTTCCCTCTGATCACTTCCCTTGCACAAACCTGACTAACTCCCCAAACTATTTGAACTTCCCTTCCTCCTCCCTCAACCCATCCAGAATTCCTCTCTTTTGCTTTCCTTTATTAACTCACACTGTTCCCCAAGATGGTTGTACTCAACCCCCATGTGCCCGATAACTTTCGGATGTGACAACTCACACCCACCCTCTTACATGTATTCAATGATTGGCTTTGGAAACACTCAATCAGAAACGGAAAGGTTCATACACAATAATAGATTTAGGAAAAAGGGTTAAATCCATAAAAATGGGTAATTCCCCCCTTGTACCCCTCTTGGCCATTATCCTAGACACTCTCCTCTCTTATGGATTAATAAAACTCCCATCTCTTGTCCATGTCTCCTAAGAATTTGAGATCACATTTTATTATTAAAACATTGAAATACAATTCACATATTACATCGCTTGGTCATAGCCTGTAATGTCCCCCACCTCTTAGAGAGGTGATGAAGAGACTCAGTGGCCTGGGCACCCCCACTAGGTCATAGTCTCACACTGAAGGGGGGAAAAGTCAAGAAGTTAAAAGTTATATTTTTAAGTTGACTTAAGAAAGGAAAAGGATAAAGGAGTAAAATATAACTCAACAAAAGAATAGAAGATTAACCCTGGGAGTTAACCTAACTCAACAGAGAATTAGAAGGAAAAGTATAAGTAAGAGGCTGGGGTGCACCTATTACTCTTTCTAGTTTTGGATTAGCATTTGTTATTGCTCTTGAGCATTCAGTTTGGGGGTTTGTTGTACAAACTCTTGTGAGCAACTCAGTGGTGAAATATCCACTCACCTTGTTCTGCAGCTTGGTCTCAGGGATGAAAGACTCCTCCACACCATTCTAGTCTCAGCCCATCTCCATATAGTGCTTCAGAAGGGGTAGGCCCATCAATTTGAGTGATTTTCTAGAGGTTTATCATCATTCTATATTTGTCTGCAGATTGGGATGTCTTGGAGCCATAGGGGACGTGCTGTAATTAAGTAAAACTCAGATCTAGGGAGATCTGCTTGAGATCTGAGTCTGAAACTTATCCCATGGGATTCTCATAGCCCGATCTATATTCTTGGAGAGTTTCAGAGAATTTGGAGGCCTCCTTCATCAGGGTCGAACCAGCTAGGGTTTCATTCATCCAGTGGGGCACCCCATTCAGTGGGAAATTCAGATCTATGGAGATTGAGAGGGATATTGGAGATCCAGGCACCTGGGTTATTCTTACCATCACCCGATCTATATTCTTGGAGAGTTTCAGAGCATTTGGAGGCCTCCTTCATCAAAGCCGAACCAACTAGGGTTTCAGTCATCTAGTGGGGTACTCCATTCAGTGGGAAATTCAGATCTACAGAGATTGAGAGGGATCTTGGAGATTCAGGCACCTGGGTTATTCTTACCATCACCCGATCTATCAATTGGCATATTTCTTAGGGTG